>LPNX011115060.1:101746-153063 GCA_001517045.1 Pseudotsuga menziesii
ACAGCTTTATTTTCAAAGCACAGTTACAAATTGAAAGGAAAAAAAACGCAGCGATTCCATGCTGTATCATTCATAGCAGCAATTCACAGAGGAGAAAATTCTTCATTCAACAGTCACAGTTCCAATATAGCAGTCACGAGGCTCTTCACTCAATGAAAATAAACAAATGCTTGCAGAATTTACCGAAAAACTCCAGGCATAGGAATTAGGGCAGAAATTAGGGTAAAAATTAGGGCTGAACGAGCTTCTTGAGGGCGTGAATATCTCTCTCCAGCAGCAACAATATCAATGATTCAACCCGATCGCAACAACGGTCTTCACACACACTGGAGACAACTCCAAGTCTGGATGGACTCCATCTTCATGTCTTGAATACTCAACAGCTTCTCCACGCAAATGTGTGAGAAAGTGAGTCTCCACCAACGGTCTTCCGTCACCTTACTTCAAATAAATTACAGTTTCAGTCTTGAATGCATGTCAGCATATATTATGTTGTGAAGAGATACAGTTCTCTTCAACTGCGCAGTCTCAAACGCAGGCAGCAATCGGAGCTCATGCCCACTTGCCAACAGCCGGTATGCGACTATTGGAGAACACGAGGGGGTGCTTTACTTGTATATGTATTCAATTGGAAGAGCTCATATGCCAAAAAGTTTATGGGAAAGGAATTATGAAAAAATGCTGGAAACAATTGACAAATTTTTGCAATATTGGCCGAAATTTCTTGTACACAAGAATAAGCAGCGTTTGACAAAAATGACACAATACTTAATACGTGGCAATCTTTAGCATACAATATACTACTCTCCACGCAGCTACATGCACAGGCTTCACGCTCAGGCTGCAAACTCTCCACGCAGCTCTTCAAAGCAAGGAATAGACACAGGCCTCCACGTTTAGGGTTCACGCAGGTGCACAGCTTCACGGTGCTCAGGCTTCAGGCTTCACTCAGCAGTATATCAGCACGTAGGATGGTCTCTTCTCAGGCAGTAGACAACAGTATGCATCTAACCCACAGCTTGCAGCTTCACTGGTTGAGGTCACCAGGGTTCAAAGTAAGGGCGTAGCACTCCACGCAGCTCTTTGAATTAGTACACCACGCAAGGTATACAATCACATGCAGCATACATTATATCACTCAGCATAAACACTGATAGGTCTCCACGCTGATGGGTCGCAGCTCTCACAACATGAGTCATAGCTCTCATATATGAGTGTATACAAAACGCAGTATTTCTCCAATACTACAGTCTTCAGATTATAAACTCATGAAATCGCCGCTCTGATAATGTTCCTCATGAAATCGCAGACATATATCATACATTATTTTTTCAGTGCAGCACCCAGTCTCCACGCAGTCTTCAGCATACAACGCAGGCTCCAGGAAGGCAGTCTGCAGTAGTCTTCAACAGGCTCTAGTGTATCAGCATAAACGCAGTCCTCCAATCAACGCATCTCCACCAATATCAACGCAGTCTCTCAACACTTCAATGCAGTAATACTATATGATAATAATACTGCTTCTATGCTGCTGCAGCAACATCCAGAGCCCAGAGATCGCTGAAGCTCCAAACTCTAAGACAAGGGGGCGTGAAAGGAAACCCTAATAAACAGTAAGTGGCATATACAACACAATGTACAGACTCCTCACTCAGGATATGCGTGAGTCTCCAACACAACACCAAAGAGCAAGCTATGTAGAATAATACACATACAAAACGCGTCCGGATTAGGGTTTGCAGCTCACAAACTCAATCATGAAGGAATTGTAACGCAGACAATGCATGCGACTCGACTGGCAGACTGATGGAGCAGTCTGGCAATGGACTGGCAAGCAGAATGCCAGGAATGGGCAGACTGGCAACAGGCAGGAGTTATGGCAGCGCTCTGATACCACTTGTTGGTAATAACTCCCGATTCAATTCTATTCATGGCTGAAACATTTATTTATACATTACAATGTGGCGGTTGATAACCAGCCTTTTCACCTTCCTATCTATTCATATTCCTATTTATTATTTATTTACAATAATCCCGACGGATTATTCTAACAATTTCAATTCAGAATATTTTTTCTTTCAATATGGATAAAATTGAGTATGGAATGAAATATCTTGGTTTCCATTTAAAACCTTGCAGATATCTTAAGAAGGATTGGGATTGGCTCATTACTAAAGTGGAAGTGAGGATAAAAAACTGGAGTTTTAGAAGGCTATCAAAGGGTGGAAAATTAATTTTGGTGAAGTCTATCCTTGAGGCTATTCCAGTTTATTGGATGCACTTTTGGATACCTGTGGGTATACTTGATAAGATTAGGAAGTTATGTTTCAAGTTCTTATGGTCTGGTAATAGAGATGCTGCTAGATTTCCCTGGTCTTCTTGGAAGGTTTTGGCAAATCCCAAATCTTTGGGAGGTTGGGGATTAAAAATTCCTACTTTATTTGCTAAATCACTTGCAGCTAAAAATGTGTGGAACCTGATCAAAGGTACTGGACTCTGAGTTCAGATTGCTATTCAGAAATATATTTCTCCTTTATCTTTACTAGATTGGATAAGGGTCTCTGTCAAGAAAAAGATTGGCATATCCATCTGTTGGAAAGCAGTACTTTGGTCCTTTGATCTTATTGGACAGTCTTTGTTATGGAGAGTTGGGACTGGAACTAAGGTATGTATTGGCATTGATCCCTGGATTGGGTGCAAATGGAGGCATACTTTACCTGATCCTATGATTGTTAAACTACATAATGCTAGTTTTTATGCTTTGAAGGATATTGCTTGTATTAGCACAGTAATACTTCAGGATCAGGTTTGGTTGACTGCTGATTTCTTTGATTTTGTGGACCAGGAAATCATAATTTGGAACAATTATTTTGCCTTGCTGACATCCAGTCATGTTAGAATTAATATTGAGGATGATCAGCTAGTATGGAGCTTATCTAAAACTGGTAAGTACACACCCAAGGATGGTTATGCTCATCTTATTCATGAGAGGAATGAGTTGGAATGCTCCTGGTGGTGGAAGTGGTTATGGAAACTTAGATGCCCACTTAAATAAAAAATCTATGGTTGGTTTTTATTTTCAGGTAAAGCACTCACATGGGACATTTTGTGTAGCAAAGGCAGGGAGGGACCTAGCAGGTGTTACCTATGCAAGATGGAGTCTGAAACTAATTCTCATATTGGTTTCAAATGTTCTTTTACAAAGAGGGTTTGGACTGAAATTGAGGTCAAGATAAGATGCTTAAATTTTTGGTACGGTTCATCCTTATTAGAGTGTGCAAAGAATTGGGTTTTAAAGGCAGATAGCAGGTATAGGTCACTACCTGATATTGTTTCCTGGTTTATTTGGAAGGCTAGGAATCTATGTTGCTTTGAAGATATTCAGCCTAAGACTTTTTTGGTTTCATCTTTATGTTTGGGGTTACTAAATTCTTATCCTACGGATAACACAGTTTTGAACATTAGGATGGTTGTCAATGAACATATTGACAAATCATATCCATGGGCATATTTTGATGGCTCGGCTGCTGGAGTTCCACAGATTTGTGGGGCTGGTGGTATTCTGTTTTTAACAGATGGACACTTTTTTACTTTTTCTACTGGATTGGGATAGGGTACCAACAATTATGCTGAGCTTTTAGCTTTAAAGCTGCTCATTCTATTGTCATTACAACAGGGGGTCCACTCTATGCAGATATTTGGGGATTCACAATTGGTGATAAATTGGGTTTCTGGTAAGTTCAGGATCAATAATCTTTTTCTTGCTCTGATTCTGCAGGAGGTGATCCGATTATCAAATTTACTTGTAAAAGTTGAATACCAACACATTTATCGTGAAAGAAACTTCAAAGCTGATGCATTAGCTAATGCAGGTGCATCGGTGGAGGAGGGGCATTGGAAAATTCAGGAGTTTAGAGGGACTGAAACTTATGAGACTTTTTAGGTTTTCTAGGTGCATGGTTGGCTGGAGAATCAGGAGATAGACTTCACTTTTGATGGCTTTTTGCTCCTAAGATTCTGTTTACTTTTAAAGACTTATCTTTTTTGACTGTTTATGGAAGGCATAAAACTTATGATGTTAACAGATTTGAAGGTTAGGATTAGACTGGGTATAGATGATATATATACTTATCTAAGTCTTTGCTTGTTTCATACTGATGACAGTTCAGTTTCATAACATTTTTTTGAAGGATTTACATTTGTGGATAATATTGTGTATAGATGATAGATATACTTATCTAAAATAGTCTTTGCTGGATAGTTTTGTTCAGTTTTGTTGATCATGGTTTATACATGATGGATGTATTTTGAAAACTACATGTGGGTAATTTACTTGTTTTTGATCTTTTGGCATGGATATAATGTGATATCTATATCAATTATTATCCATCTTTGTAAAGCATTGTTGTGCTGGATGACATTGAGGAAATGGACACTTATCAGAAATGATAGTGATTCATATGAAGAATGTAATTTTGTTAATAAAATTATGATTTTTTCTGTTGAAAAAAATATATATATTAAAATATCGCATACATAAATATATATAATCATCCAAACTACCTTTACACGTAATGATATATGTACTATGTTTCCATGGGTGCTTGAGTGTGTGAATTATTATGTGCATATGAGTACAAACTCTATAGTAGTTTATTGTTGAATTTTTATCTTATTTTCAAATCTTGACAATCATTTCACAATGATTTTAAGCATTCATTTCATCCCACAATTTTAATTGAATAATTGCACACACAAAAATTTCAACTTAAATTGTAGCAGAAACAAAGGATCATAGAAATATTATCATTCACAAGAGACACCAAGATTTTATCCTAGGAAACCCAAACAGGGAGAAAAGCCAACCAAATTTTCTTAAAAGAAATCAATCCAAATCAAGTACAATATACCATTCATGAAGAGAAACCATACCACAAGATAGGTTCACTCTTGTTTACAAGAAACCCTAGTAAGGGTAGAAAGTATTTCAAAGACAATAAGAACCCCAAAAATTACTGCTTTGAATTTTTCTATGCTTGGTTGAAATTTATCACTAGGAGAGAGAAGATGTGTGTGATGATGAGTAAACAAATGAAGTGTGTGAGCACTTTATTTATATTCCTCAGTTCCTATTTCCTCGATGGATCCAACTTGCACATTTTGTTGGGGCCTACTTATCTTCTTGTCTTCAACTTTCTTTGGTACTTTTTAAATGTTATCACGGACTTGTTCAATGGTTGTCTTGACTTCTTGGTTATTTCTTCATCATAGAAAAGTTGCCCTTGTTGATGTTCATCTCCTGACATGCATGTATATTAACCCATAGAGTTTTAATGTTGATTTGACCCCAATCTAAGAAGTCCTGGACACTTCTTAGAGCCTACATCAAATACAACATTAGATTAGACTTTATATATTTTACAAGGGGAAGAAATGCCCTAACAAATAAACAAGTCAACTAACTCTAATATAGAATAAATCACTCCTTCTCAGAGTATGCAATGCGACCTCTATCCTTATTCACTCTTAGCCACTTCTCATGACTAAATAAGGCTAAGCACCTCGATCCTTATTTACTCTTAGTCACTTCTCATGACTAATCAAGGATATGTCGAAGCCATCCTCCACTAGCCATTGGTCAATTCTCATGCCCTCTCTGGGAGAATGTCTGCATAATGTTTCTTGATGTTGCAACCTAGAGAAACATCAACGTTTATTTTCATAACTAAAGAAGACACATGTTGATGCATTTTTTGAGGGATCATAGGAGACGTTGAATCATTGAACTGTGCACATTGAATATATTTAAGCCTGTAGATCGTGTAAGCACATTGAATTCACTCTACACATTGAATCATATAAGTCCCTATAGATCGTTGGTCAAGGGATTAGAGGAAACATTGGTGATGTGATAATCCTGTAGAACGGTTGTACCTAGTTTGGAATGTGTTTGAAATTTCCAATCAATAGAATGTAAATCCAAGTACACTAAGGAGTACGCTCAGTTGTTGGATGATAGACAAATGATTGAATAACTAAAGAACACCTTGTGGTCATGTCTAGCCTTTATTGATGGAATTTATCCCTTAAATGAGTGTGCCCCAACTTAAATTAAAGTGACAGGGGAATCCATGAATAAACACTGAATAAATCAAGGAAAGAGAAAACATCATTAACTTCTAGAATTGATCAATGGAAAAAAACTTGAAGTTGTAAGGTCATTGGGTTTCTCAATCTCTCTCTATCATTATTGTCAAAATTTTGTAATTATATAGATATTTCAAAGTCACATGAAGTGCACTCAATGTTGTGGAAAAGGAAACCTCTAAACAAGTTTATATGAAAGGAAGATTCTTCCTATCATATGCATAAACAAGATATAAGGAGGAAGCCAAAGAAATTTTACATCTAATTCTAGCAAATCATAAATTCATCAAGAATACATAGCCTGCCACATTGTAAACACAATGCATTTATTTATTGGCTCCTTCTCTAATCCCTAACGCGGCACACAATACCAAGACATGGATTCCAGACAATGATTAGGACCTAAGGAATACTAAGGCTCGTTTGAGCGTATGGCTCCTCTGAACACATTCTCTATCCCTCCTCTTACACTAAGGCATTGTTCTCCTATATGCACAAATGGAACCGTTACGATTTTGAGTTTGATGATATTTTCAATGCATAATTCTAGTCTAAAATCAAAAGGGAAACAATTAAAGAGATTGCATTCTTTGAGAGAGGGATCAACAATTCACCAATTACATGAGACGAATCATGTAAACGATTACCAAACACCTCTCAATCCTCGAAACTCATTTGGTCAAAAAATCCAACTAAGGATAACAAATAGAATTTTTTGTTTATCGTTGAACAACTTTTAATCTCATTTTTGGTTTGACCTACTTCAAGGATGCAATTTTCACCATGAACTTTCAAACTAAAAAAATGACAATTTATTGCATAAATCCATAACAAGTCCTCCTCTATGGTTGGAAGTAGAAAACATGTTTGAAACTTTGAGATTTTGAAACGATATGATATAATGAGCTACATAATTAAGTTGTTTAAGCAACCAATTCATCAATGCCAACTTGAACTCAGGAGTCAGAATTACATATCTCCAATAGGGATCCAAGAAAGGAAGGATGGGTATTGGGTATTATGCTAATGAAATCTAGGAAGGATGGGAATCATGTTAAAGGATTGTCTACATACACCAGACTTCCTTCTATAGGTATACTTATTGTGGTTCACCATATAGGCAGTTAACTTACAATTACAACTTAAACCTACAAGGATACAAGTCGGAGAAATTAATACTTACCAACGAATCTTGGCATTGATGCCTCTCCATGGTTCCAACATCATACAGACATTATGCAGACATTCTCTCAAAGAGGTCACGTGTGTTGATCGATGACTAGAGAAGCATGGCCCTGGTGTAGACATAATTACTCATGCGCGTTGAATAAGATTGTATGAGGCTTGATATGCTTAGCCTTGATTAATCGCGTCCATTGACTAAGAGTGTATGAGGCTCGAGATGCTAAGCCTTGATTAATCATGTTTGTTGACTAAGAGTGTATGAGGATCGATATGCTTAGCCTTGATTATTCATGTGTGTTAACTAAGAGTGTATGAGGCTAGAGGTCACATTGCATACTCTATGAGAGAATAATTCGTGATAGATTTATATATTCTGATTATAGTGTCTTGACTTATTTATTTGATAGGGGATTTCATCCCCTTGTGGAATAGATAAAGTATAATCTAATGTTGAATTTGACATGGGATCTAAGAAGTGATCAATACTTCTTAGAGTATGGTCAAATCAACATTAGAGCTATATGTGGGAATAGACGTGCATGTGAGGAGATGAACATCAATGGGGACAAATTTTCTAAGATGGAGAAATAACCAAGAAGTCAAGTCAACCATTGAAGAAGCCCTAGCTAGCATTGAAGAATTCCCAGATAAATTTGATGACAAGAAGACAAGTCAACCTAGGAGAATGATCAAATATTCCCCAGTAAAAAGTTCAAGTCGACCCCATTGAGGAAAAAATCGAGTGAAATGAAGAATATAAATAAGTCCTGATGTAATTCACTTTTCATCATCACAACATCACCTCTTCTATTCTCCACTTGTATGCACTTTCCAAGGAGGGACTAGCAAAGGCAAGGAGCAAATAAATTTTGGGTTCTTATCATCTTCTAGTGGTTTGCTATTCCCCCCCAGAGATTCGCTAGTGTTTCTTTGAAATAAGGGCACACTGTTATGCTATGGTTTCTCTTCACGAATGCTATTGTACTTGAATTGGATTGATTTCTTCTGAGAAAATTTGTTGGGTTTCCCAAGGTAAAATTCTTGTGTCTCTTGTGCATGGCAATCTTTCTATGATCCTTTGTTTCTGCTGCAATTTAAGTTAATATTTTCAAGTGTGCAATTATCCAATGAAATGTGGGATGAAATGAATGTTTGAAATAATTGTGAAATAATTGTCAAAGATTTGAAAATTGGATTAAAATTCAACATGGTATTAGAGCAGCTTTGAAAGGCATCCATCTAGCATCTTTTTGACATAAGATTGGAAACTAGGGATTCCAAGTTTGGACACTTCCAACCTAATTTTTGGGTTGATCTTAGTGTTCTAGAGGTTGCTTAAGGAGGGTGCATCTATATGTGTAGTCATATTTCAATTTTGACAAATTTCAAATTTGACCTAATTTTTGGGTCTAGGGTTTTTGGATCATATTTTTTAGATTTTGTCAAGATGGTGTCCAATTCCACTTTCAAAATATTGTCCAAGAACAACTTGTAGAATGAAGGAAATCAAGAATCATTTCAAAAGAATGATCTTATAAAAGTCAAATGCTTCAGTTGTTAGAAATTTGGTCACTATCCTTCCAATGCCCTTAGAAGAAAAGAAAGGGAAATCAGCATACATCAACAACCAATGTTGATCCACCACAGAAGACAAAATTCGATCACAAGCTTCAAAAGGAGTGTTATCATATATCAGCTCTTACAAGCACTATTACAAACAATAGTTATAGCCGGTTGGTAAATAGTGGTGCCTCTAGGCACATGCCGGGTTACAAGTACTGTCTCATAGACTTCATAGAAAATATCTCAGCATTACAAGTGGAACTTGGAGACAATACCAAGAATGCATTAAAACAAGTTGGAACCTCATCAGTCAAGCTAGATTCTGGAGATTCTCTACATATGAAAGATGCAATACTTGTACCAAGACTGAAGAAGAACCTACTATCTATCTCATCTTTGGAGGATAGAGGTTACAGAGTTGCATTTGTGGATGATAAAGTTCTTGTATGGCCAAAGGTTCAAGTATAGACTCATTATGAATGATTGGTGTTCAAGAGGGAGGACTATACAAAGTAACAGGATGTCCATCCTAGGCATTGGTACATGATAATATCAATTTATGTGAGCTATGGAATCATATATTTTCTCACCTACATTATAGGGATTTACTAGCATTGAGAAAGATGGTTATAGGTCTTCCAGAACTTCAAATATAACATGATATCATGTATGCAAAGGTTGTGCACTTGGAAAGAATGCCAAGGGTTCCTTTCGAAACATTGATAGTAGATCAAAGGGGATATTGGATATTGTGCATTCAGATGTTTGTGGACCAATGGTAGTATCATCCTTGAGTGGATTTTTATACAAATTATTTTTTGCTCAGAGGGAGATGCACTTAAAATTTTGTGTGAGTATTGGTTCTGTGATAGAGCCTATCTGTCAGCAAACCCATGGCACCTGGGATTTGATGTGCATGAGGAGTTTGAAAAATAAACCCCAATATGTGTAAATATGCCTCAATATGAATCCTACAAAGCAAATCTTGCACATTATGTTGCAAGAATCCTGGTGGACATTCATTAGAGGAAATTTCAACTCAAAATGGGCCTTTTAACTTTTATTCAAATTCCATGTCATCATGTGTTAGCCAATGAAATTGCTTTAAATTTGAAATACCGTATAGGTCTTAAACACTTTTTTAATATAAATTAGGGGATAGGTATCATAAAAAAAACTACTTTTTTTGTTTGTATTTTTGATATATCTCCCTGTGTTTTTACTCAAATTTCGATCGGGAGAGCTCGTTGGATGCAGAATTAAAAATAGGGAGATATGTCAAAAATAGAAACACAAAAGTAGTTTTTTTCTTTTCTTCCTCCAAAATTAATAAATATTATTTTATTATTTTAACTATTATTTTATTAGTTCATTTTATGAGGCCCATTTTGAGTTGAAATTTCCTCTAATGGATGTTAGTCTAGGGATTTTTGAATCACTAGAAATTGATATGGGAACTTCCAACCGTATTCATCCCTTAGATTATGAAAAATTTCCATTTATTTCTACCTGATTCCATTTGTATGGCCAATTAATGGATGACTATGAAATTTTTTTTGTGAGAAAGGTATGGAGACCCAAGGAATCTTTGGCCTCAGCCGAGAAGACTTTCTGCTTTGAAGTCCCTCCCAATCCATCTACTATGGATAAGGTTATTTCAGAACAACATGAGGCTGCAACCCTAAAGGATCCTAAAATTAATTTGGGCATGAGAAAGGTAGTTAAAGTGGGGTATTTTACTATTCCTTTGGAGGGGAATGGACCCCCTTTACCTCTATCTCCTAAATTCCTTGATGATCTCCCTACATCTCAACTTCAAAAAATTGATGAAATTTATAATAAAAGTATTTTTACATTGGAGGATGGGATTCCTAACTCATCCTCGACTAAGACCCATCTGGCCTGACCACACTCTGTAAGCATTCCAACCTCTTCTTCTGATGTTAGGGCTCTTTCATTTTTGCATTCTTCATTGAATGTTCCTCTGGGTCATCCTATCTCAGGACCTCCTTTGGTTCCACTTGACAAATATGATTCCTGGGAATGCTCTAACCCTATGTCTTCAAAGTTGTCTCTTGAACCTATTTCAAAAGTCTGGTCCCCAAAGCATAGAGGAGGGAGGCACTATCTAATTTGATCCAAAACTTCCTCATTATCTCATAATAGCAGTGAATTTGGAGGGTTGGGAATGGATGCGACAAAGGAGTTGGGGAGGAGTCGAGAGGGTCATTAGTCTGTGTTGAAGCATGCTCAAGATCGTGTTATCCGTAAAGTAAATCAAGTAAAACAAAGCCTTATACCTGGGGTTCTTAGAGCATTGAATGCCCCTCATATGGTTGATCAATGAAAATCCTTCCCTAAATTCTAGAGGATTTAGGGGCCAATCCGAACAATATTACTTTAAGATATCGATGAACTCAAACAAACCATATGTGTTATTCTTATGAGAAACAACAGTTGATGGGGATGTAGTAGTTTCAATCTTGAAGAAATTGTTTGTTAATTATGATTTTATTTCTTTGGATGCATCTGGTTCCTTTGGTGGACTAGTCATAGGATGGATTTCATCGATTTCCTTAATTAATTCATTTTTTGAGGTCTATGCATAGTTGTCTATAGTCATGAGTTAGGTAAAAATTTGAAACTTTTGAATGTCTACAGTACCTACAAGGATCGAGAGGATATTTGGATCTCTCTCTTGTCTAGGAGTTGGATTGAGCCTAATAAGTTGATCTTGGGAGGTGATCTTAACTTCACATTGAGAATTGGTCAGATAGGGGGATCTACAACTAGGTTTGATCATTCAACTAATTATTTTCTTGAAAATTTTGAGGAATTGAGGATTGTGGATATCGAGCCACTTGAGATTAAACTCACTTGGGTTAAAAACATATCTAGAGATGCAAGTTTTTACAATAGGATCGGTATATTATTCATGCGTCATTTGGCCCTATATGCTTTGTCTAGTTTCGGGTCTTGGGTAAACCCTATCAAGGTCTCTGATCACTTTCTGGTATTGTTGGAGTTCATGGATGGTTTGGGTAAGCCTTAATCACCTTTTAAATATAATTCTATTTGGGGAGATGAGGATGAATTTAGAGTTGTGGTATTCAATTCCTAGCAAAATTATGATCCTAATCTTGAAGGTTTGGGATGTGTACAATTGATTTATTCTCTCAAGAAGGTGAAATCCAAGGTCATTCCTTAGGCCCATGATTGATTAATATCCGAATATGAGGAGATGCTTCATGTCAAGTAGTATCTATCCTCACTCTATTGGCACTCGTATGTATGGTATTTTTTCAGATGAAGTTACTTTAGTCGTCAAAGTACTAAAATTTAAGAGGAATAAGATCCTTTTGGATAGGGAACATGACTAGAGAATCATAAGTTGTGCAACATGTCTCTTAGTTGCAAATCAAAACTCAAATTATTTTTCACAAATTTGCAAATTATAGGAAAAGTTCCAAGATGAAATGGGATTTTAAGGACTCCAATGACTCCACAATGTCATGACTTTAAAGACTCTAAATTTAGTGTCAAACATTTCTCCTCTTTACTCAAAGAATCAAACAAAATTAATATTCAATATCTCTTCTTAAAGTAATTTCATTCTTTCCAAGAATGATCAAAGAAGTTGATAATAATGTGTTTTTTCAACCAATATCAAAGATGAGCTAAACAAAGTTATGGTATATTTTCAAAAATGTAGAAGTCATGGGACAAATGGATGGGCCATTGAATTTTTTTTGGACTTTTTTTATTTAGTTAGGGATAACCTCATGCAGATGGTGTAAAAACTAGGAGGCAAGGAATTTTTTTGAAAAGGTTCAATTATACCTTATTTTCTTAGTCCCAAAATAGTACAAGCCAAGCCATTGTCCTTTGATGGGTTCAGGGCTATTACTCTTTGCAATTGTGCTTATAGAATTGCCTCTAAGGTGTTGGCTATGAGGATTAAACCTCTGTAAAGTACATTGCCCATGAAAATTTTGGTTTTTTGGAAGGTAGATCCATCCATGAAACCATAAGGTCTCTTTAAGAGACTATTCACTCCATGAAAACTTCATCCTTATTTAATGTTTCTCTCAAATTGATCTCTCGAAGGCCTTTGATAGAGTTTCATGGCTCTTTCTCAGGCTTATGTTGCTTCACTTGGTATTTTATTTCGATCGTTTGTTCAAAATGATTACCCACACTAAGGGGCTATTATGTGGATCATTTGTAAAAAAATCCATATTACCCTTGCACTTTCAAAAGGCACGTAACACGTAGTTGCATTGTAGGGTTTCTATAACTTACAAAATTTGGAAAAATCATGTTATGGAAAAAGTATGTATGAAAAAAACCATGATATGGTTAAGCATATACGAAGGATATTTGTGCGAAATTTGTAGATGTCGATATAATTTTGAAAAATTAATGCTAGAAATCCCAAATGTGGTAAAAGTGTACATTTCTAGTGAGGTCTTTTAATAATTTGAAAATCTCAATAGTTAATAATAATAATAATAATACGACAAAAATCTATTTACCAATGTGGTTTTGTTTTCAACTATAAGAAATTAAGAAGAGTATAAATATGTATGGTAAACATCACTATATATAAAAATAAATATTAAATCAATAATAACAAATAAACTTAATTATACTAACTAAAATATATGACTTAATTGAGGATATGACTTATCAACTATTATGATTAGTCAATTTATATATCCTTACCTCATATTGTATTTATCAACTTATCTACTTTTGATGTGACCCTTTACTACACTTTTTTTTAAAATAAAAAATATTGGGGATGGGGAAGTAAGTAATCTCCATCCTAATATATAAATAACAGCTTGCAAGCCACGTATATGCGATGTCCCCATTTTTGGGTTCTCTTTCCCCGCAAGTGGAGATGACATTTGGGGCTTATGTCAGCTTGATCAGAGGGGTCATTTGTGGTTACCAATGAACTCAAAGGGTTTAGAGGAGTTATATGATGCCCGAACAAGTCCATTTATCATTTTCCATCATCGATATCACTCCTATGCAACTAGTTTTTGATTCTGATGCATTTCAACCATTCTCGTAATTTGGGAGTATTATTGAGCATAAATTGATTAGATTCACTGAGGCTATTATTATATCTAGATTATCTAATGGGAACCTTAGTGTAACACCTCATTGCAACAAGGATGAAAAACTTGAAAAGTTGGGATGATGAAAAGCGACTTCCAATGCTTGAAAATGTTTTAAAGTCAAATAAATCACCTTTTGGAGTAAAAAGGTTTAGTAAATTAATAAAGTGACTTTGGGGGAAATATTGAAGAAAGAATTGTAAAGTAAATTTTTAATTAATTATTGAGGGAGAAAGGTGAAAATGGGACAAAAGAGAAATATGAGCTCATTATCTCATTATTCATGACTTGTTTCCAAAAAAGAGATTTGGAGAGCTCTTGTGGTTTTTTTCTCTTGGGAGGGAAACCCTAAGATAGATTGGGTTCGGTGGTGAAGCTAATCCACCCTAGATGATCATGTTGGAGAGATCAAACAGATTTCTTCTTGATATTCATTTTTGAAGACGGAGACACATCATTTTAGGCCAAATCCTATTATATTTTTGAGTTTGTATGTGCTCTTGAAAAGGGGTGCATTAGTTTTTAGAGTACAAGTGGACAAGGAGAAAACCCCCCATTGAATATTCCTTCTCTATTGAAGAGTGTTGTAGCCATATCAATTTGTGGGGAGAATGTTCTACTTCCTAAGAATTAGAGTTATAAAGGGGTGCTTTCAGTCAAATCCCGTGCTTGAGGAGGGCGTTTGTCAAGGATCTTGGCCAAGCTTTCTCTATCATCTACAAGATGAAACAAGGATCCATACTAGAATTGTTGTTAACTATTTGGGTGCATTTTCCATAGGGTATCCACAACACATATCATCAACTATTGTTTTCTCGTGGCCATGAATTCTTACAACAATTTGGGGGCATTAATAAGTATATTGTTTAGTGACAAAAGGGGGCTGCACTGTAACGTAAAATACTACATGTCAGAACGTTGTGAAATATGATTTTGTTTGTCTTAGTTTACTATTGTATTAGTTGTAGGTACATTGTTGTAGTTTCATATTTATATTTGGGACTGTTGAGAGCAATATTGCCAATTGTTTGACAAAAGTTCCAAGCCAACTTTCATTGTTGTAGCATCATATTTTTATTTTGGGACTTTTGAGAGCACTCTTTCCAATTGTTTGAAAAAAGTTCCAAACTTGAGGGAATTGGGGGCCATCGCTCAACTGTAGAAAGGGTTGATTGTAATATAACACCTCTAGTTTGAAAATGGGGCAAGTCTAATTTTGTTTCTCTCTTCTACACTATTGTACATCTACAATTGACATAGATCACATCTGTTATGGTCACCAAGAAGAGGATTGCTTAATCATTGAAGGAACCAACCTGTTCATGTAGTATACATGTCAAATCAAGGAAAAAACCAACTCTTAAATGTTTACTAAGATGTATTGTTACAATTGTTTTGTTGTCTTATTACTTGCATAATATTGATGTCTTGTTTTATGTTGAAATAAATGACAAAAATAAATTTATGAGAAAGTGTTTGGTGAAGTTATCATTGACCCTCATATTTGAAATTTATAAACCATACTACACAACATTTTGCCAAAAACATAACTCTTGTTTCAAATTGAGAAACCCAAACAAAGAAACTCAACCATCCCAAGCAACGAATATCACAATGGTTTCAGAGCATCAATGGTCGAAGTGTTTGACGAAGGTCCAATGTCAAATTACATAAGCAGTTAACTCCAAAAGAATTCTAGATCTAGTTGGAAATATTATAGTGGTATCAAAGTTGTGCATCCTATTAGTATGAAGGGTTATTAGTGAAAGATATATTCAGATTGCTTGTTGAGTGACCATAACTCATGTATCAAAGTTTTAGTAGATTGTTGATTTGGGAAAGATGAAGTCTATGTAGGAACTCATGACATAATATAGGTCTCTTGAAAATATTAGAATAATTTAACAACATTGTTAGAACATCCCGAAATATTAGAACCTCTTTTTGCATAGGAAAGGAAATAATACACTAAGATAAATAATTTTATAAGTACATAGGAAAAAGAAAAGGAGGAAGGAAAGAAAGGAAGAATAATTTCTTCCTAGTGATTTGTAGTCTACAGGTGACCCTTTGATAGAGAATTATGACACCCTAATTTTGACACATGGATGTAATGGAGAAGAGGCCAAGAAGGAATCTAATTTTGAGGTGCATGATTATGAAGAACAATCATAAATTTTACATGGAGATGTTGGTTCTCATAAGTCACATCCTTTGGAATTTCAACTAAGGGTAAATGAGGGTATGGTTGTGGAATATCTAACCCATTTTGATCATGTTCATAAGATGATGGCAGGTTTGTGTTGGAAGGCTCTAGGGAATCATGTCGATTTTAAGGGAGGTCCATCTCTTACTGACTTGCACAAACTCAAGAAGGCCTTGGTGGTAGTGAAATCAAACTACCTACACTTACTTGTGAATAGAGATCATCTCCTCACTCTTGGAGAGATATACTTTGATGCCTTGAGAAGAAAATAATATGAGGTGGATACACTTTGTGAGAAATTGAGCATGTCACACTCTTCATCATACACAACATAAATTTATACTTCTATGCCATCCACATATGATGAAAAAAGATGCAACATGAAGATCACCAAAAGTAGAGATAGGGATGAAGGACTTGAAGGGTCATGTGATGAAGTCATGAAGGTGGAAGAGACACATAGACACGACGATTCAACTTGCAGACATGGGATAAAGTTTGTGACACATGGTACACTTGATTTTCACTTGGAGACATCTCATGGACTAGCACTTGTTGATATCCATCCACTCATGGTAAGAGAGACGATTGATATTTGGGAAGACATCACACTTGGGCATGAGGTAAGGAATTATTTTCGAAGACATCACACATGAGATCTTATCTCATCTTGTTCTCCAAAGAGAGACTCAAGTTTGGTCCATACTTGGTTTGGAGTGGTCAAACCATCTACATGAAAAAGAAGATCAATAGAAATAGAGAGGCAAAGTAATCCATAGGCTTCATCCAACCTATTATGCCACTTAGCTTTCTCAACAACAACATTGAGATCATTCTCTAAAGACAAAGAAACTCTAGAGTCCCTTACTACGCAATAAAATGCCAATTTTGGCTTTCCATTCATGATAGTTGAAAGGAGTCAGGATCATAACTAAAGAGGAATCCATGCTAAGAAGTTGATGCGCTCTTGAAGATACTCTTTGCAACCAACATAAATATAAACTAGGATAAAATATTGTAATCTCAATTCAAGCTCTTCTTCAGAGAGGGATAAGAGATTGGATGCGCTCTAATGTAGAGAACTGATAGCTCCTCAACTATGTAGAACTTGACAACCTGAGAGCTATGATACCATGTAGAAATAGCAACTCTAATACTATGAATAAATAGAGTCTTGATGCAATGAATAAGCACAAGATGTAGATCTAACTACAAAGACAATTATCATAAGTATGCATAAGGAAAATAGAGAGAAGAATAATGAGACTGAATACAAGAGAAGTGGAGAATGATCCATAAAAATTTCCATGTATTATTGATCAATATAGTTTACATAAATAATACATACCTGATAGGTAAAATCGAGTTGCTTAGGAGACAACTCATGCTAGCTCAGAAAGCAGGCTTACTAAATATGATAAACCCCCATGGGTGACTAAAGCACTTTCCAAATATGTCAAGGAGCTCACGAATTCACCAAAGCATGAGTGATGGAAAGTATTGCTAGTCATGGAATCTAGAGAGAAAATCATGGAGGATGAGTTGGTCACAAAAGATGGCAGTTTCTAAGTTTGACTAGCTTTCCCTTATCTACTGAAAAGAAGGATAAAGATGTCTAAAGGAACAAAAGAAAGAAAGGAACAGTTTACATTCTGGGTAGTCAATAAAGTTGGTAGAATATAGCCAGAATCAATAAGAAGGCGCGCCTGGGGTAAATATGACAAGTATTGACCAAGTGGTGTTAGTGGATTCCAACTACCTAGTCTAGAATATAGGAAATTAACCATAAATGATTAATTATTTTTATCCTAAGTATGGAATGGGTTTATAATATTCTAACACCCCCCTTTAATCCTAATTTATGGTGGGGATTATCTGAACTAATCTGAAATATAGATCAATATAGGGCCCAATAACAAGGCTATGGTTACCCTTTACAATTATTTATGTCCAGAAAAGCGAGGAAAGAGGCAAAACCGCATGGGGAAAATACTCCCTAAAGAAAGGACAAGGGCACAAAATTGAACAACATGTCTTCATTACGTCTTTTTCTTCACTTGAATGAGCTAACTGAACTACTTCCTAAAGAAATTGATGAAGAAGTTGTGAACTCCATGATCATGCGCTCGAGTGTAGTATCTCCAAGAAAGAAGAAGATGAGAGACTCCTTGTAGCTCATCATTTGATGGTGGAGGATAATTATATAAATACTTCTTGTTGCTAACATACCCTAATATGAAAACATGATTTGAAATATATATGTGCATACTCCTTCCCAAAGAGTAAAAATTCCAACATAATCAGTTCCTTGTTTAGCTGCAAAATGGTGAAGTGGGCCATGTATATTCTTATCAAACTATTGTAGCACCTTCACAATTCTGAAATGAGGCTGAAATGACTCTAAAATATCAGAAATATTATCATATGGAACAACAAATACCAAAGGTTTAATGTCTCCATGAGGATATGGGGCTAGAGTAGGAAAAGGACGAGCAACTAGGAAAAACTAATGAATGTGTAATCCTGAATGCTAGATGGACTTGGGATATGAACCATATATGTTTAGATCAGATCAAAATATGTGTAAAATAAGTATAAGGATGAATAATCTCATGGATAATTAACCAGTGAAAAATAAACAAGACTTGAAACCATTGGATATAAGTAACACTACATAGGAGACCAATAAAGAATCAACTAGTTAACTTGGGGTTTGTGTAGTATTAGGAGTATTCAGAGGATGGATAAATGATATGGATGATGTCATAACATGCATATCAGCCTGAAAAATTGCTTCTAAATCAGATTCATAATCATTTGAATTGAGTGATATAGAGCTAGACAAAGACAAGTCAGGATCTAGTGAAAAAACACAATCATTGGGAGATGGATCTAGTAGAATAATAGGTGATTTATGCAAGAAAGAAACTGATATTTTTTATTCTGATATATCAGAAAATGAATCTATATCATATATGTAAGGAAAGGATTTAACTCTGTGAATCAAGGCATCATTGATATTACCCTGGTATTGCACACTATGACAATGTTCTAGAGACTTACCAAGCTTCTCTAGTTAATCTAAAACTTCGATGTTATGTTGAAGTAACTAAGACATAATTCCAATCTTCTTCTTGAAACATTTCTTCTCAATATGAAAGTCCTTGCTGCAATAATAACACTTGTATGTGCTCCCTCTCTTCTTTACTTTCTTCATTGAACCTTCATAAGTGAGATTCAAAGGCTTTCATCTTCATTATCTGACTTTTGCTTCTTCTCTTTTAATCTTTGCTTCTCATTTAACTTTGCATTCCTTCTTCATTGAACTATAAGATCATGATCCTTTCCCTTGGATATTCTAAGAGTGCCCATTTGGATCAATTTATATTGCTCTTTTGTCAGTGAATCAAAGAATGTACTCAAAGAAGGCATTTAATAATTAGAAATAGCAAGCCTAATAGCATGAAAAGTTGACACAAAAACTGAGTATTCAGGACCCAATTTTGAAAGCATGGAAAGGATCAATTGATCTTTCTTTTTCTCTATCCCACATTGCTTGAGAAATAGAACAAGTGAATTGAATATGGTGAAGAACCCTTCAATGGATTCGAAACTACTTGGAGTCAATGAGAATAACTCATTCTCCAACTGATGTGCTCTTATCTGATCTTGTACTTCAAAGAGAGACTCAATTTTGGTCCATACTTGGTTTGGAGTGGTCAAACCATCTAGATGAAAAAGAAAATCAGGAGAAATAGAGAGACAAAGCAATCCGTAGGATTCATCCAACCTATTATGCCACTTATCTTTATCAACAACAGCATTGGGCTCATTCTCTAAATCCAAAGAACTCTATAGAGTCCCTTACTGCACAACATAATTCCAATTTTGGATTTCCATTCATGATAGTTTAAGGGAGCCAGGATCAAAGCTGAAGAGGAATCCATGCTAATAAATTGATGTTCTCTTGAAGATACTCTCTGTAACCTGTGCAAATATAAACTAGGAGAAAATATTGTAAGCTCAATTCAAGCTCTTCTTCAAAGAGGGATATGAGACTAGATGCACTCTAATGTAGAGATTTGATAGCTCCTCAATTATGTAGAACTTAACAAACCGAGAGATATGATACCATGTAGAAATAGTAGCTTTGATACTATGAAGAAGCACATGATGTAGATATAGCTACAAAGATAATTCTCACAAGCATGCACAAGGAAAATAGAGAGAAGAATAATGAGACTGAATACAAGAGAAGTGGAGAATGATCCATAAAAATTTTCATGTATTATTGACCAACATAGTGTACATAAATAATGCATCCTTGATAGGTAAAATCGAGTTGCTTAGGAGATAACTCATGCTATCTCATAAAGCATGCTTACTAAATATGATAAACCCCCATAGGTGACTAAAGCACTTTCCAAATTTGTCAAGGAGATCACAAATTGACTAAAACATGAGTGAGTGATGATGAGTGATGTAAATTATAATTTCTAATCATGGAATTTGGAGAGAAAATCATGGATGATGATTTGGTCACAAAAGATGCCAGTTTCTAAGTTTGACTAGATTTCCCTTATCTACTAAAAAGCAGGATAAAGCTATCTAAAGGAAGAAAAAGACAGAAAGGCACAGTTTCCATTCTGGGCAGTCAATTGAGTTGGAATAATATAACCAGAATTAGTAAAAAGGAGCTCCTGGGGAAAATATGGCAAGTATTGACCAAGTGGTGCTAATGGAATCCAACTACCTAGTCTAGAATATAGGAAATTAACAAAAAATCATTAATTATTTTTACCCTAAGTATGGAGTGGGTTTATAATAATCTAACATGATGGGCATATAATTATGATCAGAGTGGCACCGTGTCAGCATGGTGGTTTCTTTATGAGACTATCTTGGGACCTTGAGGTTACATTGTTTGTCAGTTCAACAATTGATAAAGATGAGAGAGGCACCTTTTACTTTCACGAGTTTACTCCTATGGTGCATTGGATTGGTTTCCTAGAAGAAAAATTCTCTGAAGGGTTTACCGATTTTGTGCAATATCTAATTTCTCTACTTATTAGTAGTATTTAGAGACCTCATGTGTAAGCACATTGCAGGACAATGCTTTGAGCAGAGGGTGCTTCACATCTTCCAGGTTGGTTTGGGACATGTTGAGGCCTGGAAATTCGCAGGCAACAACAATAAGGGATTCTCCCCAGTCAATGTTCCCAACTAGCCCGTGACTGTTTGGTGTAGGGAATCCGTCTGGTTTGCGGTCCGACTACCGTAGGTCAAGTAACAAAAGGGTTTACCGGTTGCGGCCCGGTCCACCACGTATGTTTTTCGTATTTTGACTTAAAGTATGATATGCACGTGCCTAATTAACAATGCAGGGTGATAAAGATGCAAAGAGTAGTCACAATGTGATGCGCAGGTTCTTACCTCTCATCTTAGAACTCACAAGCATCCAAATCACATATATGCAAGAAGATAAACACTAACTAAACTATCTCGAGAGAGCTGGATATTAATTCATGAGTAGTGCACCACTGTCCATGTGTTATGGCAAATCAAAGATAGTTGTTCTTATAACCAAACATATAATCATGAATAAAAGTATACATGATAAGATAGCTCATCAACAGTTAAAACTCCCATTACTCATAGTGGAAAAACATCATAAAGGTATTGAAGAACATTCAGACAAGAACATAGGTTTAGGAAGTTAGAACGCTCTTACAGCTAATGAGACACAGTTGAAAACAAAATAGTTCACATTCAACATTGCTCATTTAATCACATTGATACATTCCACATAGCACTTTCTCCAACAGGTAAAGTTTGTAGTCTCTGGTTGTAAAACGAAATAGTTCCTCTTACAAGCATTAGTTTACAAGTTTTTCCAGGGAAAAAGCCCCTTGTCAATTCTAACTTTCAAATATTTAAACCAACAGTTGACCACTTGGGCTGCCCCCCCAAGCGCGTGACCTTTCAGTTCCTCAAACGTTATAGATCCCTACTTTTTATTTTTTCTGTGTGCACTCATGATCTGTTTAGTAACTGACATCTTTCAGGTATGCGCCTTTGTCACTACTGATCTTTGGCTTCCGCTGTGGTCACCTCAACAGCCCCTTGAGTTCACCTACGATAAATCGATATGCATCATTCATTGGGATTGCATTATAAAATGAAACGTCAAATTCTATTAATCAAAATGGCTACTCAAAAAGATCATGTGCATGACTGTTATAAGAACTTTCACAAACGCCGATGCCACCACCTCATCCACCTACGGGTTCGAAAGAAATCTCCGACGATGGAAAATAAAGAACTCATCGGCGGCTTAAGACGCTAACCTCGGCAAGTTAGACTTATTTGCAGCCGCATAAGCAGGTCTTTAAAGGTGACGGACATCGCGAACCCACTTAAGCCTATCGGGGTTGGAAAAGATATGACCTAAAATATGGGCGGGAAAGCTCCCAATCAGAAGTCGGAAAGACATTGACATCGGAAGACGAGCGCTTTGCATAGCCGCAATGGCGGAAGCGAAAAGACTACGGACACGCGACTAAAAGGTCAACATGCATCGGTGATCGGAGCGCTTTACACTTCGGGTGCTTAGCTGCTTCCGGAGCTGCAACGGCAGAGAACAAAAATACAACAACCTTCGATCAAACATAATTTGATGCCCGATCTATGAAAATTATTAAGTGTTTGGAATAGCTTTAAATTCGGAGACAATGAACAACCTGTTTTATTTCTAAAATAGCGGCCTTTCGAAGAACAATTGATCTGATAGACTAGTAAAAGCAAACTCAAAATCTGCGACCCACAAAATTTTCAAAACACACGCAACTTCCGAAAACAGGACGAGAGTTAATCTCCAACAAATCGTTCAAAATTAAAGCATGACCAAAAAGGTTCAAGGATCCAAATGATTAAAAACAACGCTAAATCATGAGGAGGGGACCAAAATTTAAGAAATTTGGGGAAAACAGTTGCAGCTGCAACAATTGGCGATTACCTGGTGAACCTAGATCTCTGGATGATGATTCCTTGAGTGACAGACTGTTTGACAACAAACGAACATATTGAATTCTTCCAGCTATCTGGATTTCTCAAATGGAAAAAGTATGTAGCTTTAATCATTGATGACAGTCCAATTTGGGAGAATGGAAACCAAGATTTTCAAGTCCAGATAACTCTGTTGAGGTTGAAAGATGAGTTTCATTGTTACTTGTGTCTTCAGGCAGCTGCCAGCTTGGGCACCATAGGATTGTAGCATATGGTAAACAACAATATTCATTTGTTCCTCATTCCCATGCCACTTTAGCACTTTTATGCTTTTGGACTTTTGTCCTTTTCATATGAGTCCTCTTGTATGCCTTTCTTTCTGAATTTTAATTCAGGCTCCTCTATCCCAAGTGTCCTTTTGTGTGAGAGGCGTATTCACGTTTCAGCTCACGGACGGAGAGGAACTTTCGGTGATTTAGTACTTATGGTTCAGCATTTATTTTGATATATAATGCTTTCATAGGAGTTTTTGACTCTTATCTGCCTTTTGGCATTCATTTCTTGGCGTGGGACCATTTGTATTTAATATACTGTTTACCTTGCTCCTTTCCATGGGCCCTTGACTGTCAACCCCTAGGACTTTTTTAAATGTGAGATGGATGGAGCCTCAAAATAGTACTCCAGACCCTTTGATTCTGGTTTATTTTACAGGGGTTAAGCAGGACTTCAATGCGTACATAGCTATTTGAGAAAACTACTAAACTGGAAGAAGTTCTTTCAGACAAGCAACAATATACAGTCTTATACCAAGGAACCTTAATCATACCAAAATTCTGATGTTTTCCATGCAACCGCGGGTTTGCCTCCTTTATTGAAATCGACAGAAATTTAAACTAAAACAAAACAAAACTTCATGACTCAAAGACTCAAAAGACGACCAAGCCAGATTATTTATATACAAGATAGAAGAACACAAACGAAACTCAGGAAAAGTAAGGCTTGAGAACTAAGCCATTTACTGGTAAGTTCTCTTCCCACCCTTGTAGATCTTGTAACTTATAAGTGGAAGGGCCAAGCTTTGCCGCAATCTGGAAAGGACCTACCCACAACTGCTGGAACTTCGTGTGTTTTCCCTTCTCATCATGGGGGTGATCCCACTTGAGAACCAAATCTCCCACTTCAAAGTCTTTTGTTCCGGCCTTATGTTTGTCGAACCATCTCTTTATTACCTCTTGTTGTTGCTTAAAGCACTCTCTGGTTTTAGATCGAGCCTCTTCTGCTTTCAGGAGATTATATATCCTTATTTGCAAAACTTCATCCTCCGACCCTCTAGATTCTTGAGCTATTATGGAAGAGGGTAGCATGATATTGGGAGGAAGAATGGATTCTTTACCGTACACAAGGGTATACGGAGACACTCCTATCGAAGACTTGGGGGTAACTCTATCAGCCCAAAGGGCATTTGGTAGTGCTGAGTGCCAACTCCTCTGGTTTTCTATTACAGTTTTCTTTAAGATTCTAATCAGATTTTTGTTAGTGGATTCAACCAAGCCATTTCCTTGTGGATAGTAATTAGCAGAATAAAGCAAATTTATTCCTTTCTCATGAGTGAAAGCAGTTAATTTAATCGATGAAAAGTAAGTAGCATCATCAAAGACTAAAGAAACTGGAACTCCAAACCTGGTCATAATATGGTCCTGCAGGAAGCTGATGACCGCGTCTTCATTTATTTTGCGCAGCGGGATGGCTTCAACCCAGCGAGTGAAATAATCGGTCGCGGTCAAAATGTACTTGTGTTGTAGGGAGGATTTCAGCTTTATCTCCCCAATAATATCCAACCCCCATTGCTCGAATGGCTCCGTGATCATCACAGGCTTCAGTGGTGCGGCTGCTCTAGATTGTCTTCCACTACACCTTTGACAAATATCGCACTTCCTGACATGGGCGTGTGCACCTTTGAAAAGCGTGGGCCAATAATAACCGACTCTGAGAATTTTGTGAGCTGTGGTATCTCCTGAAAAATGTCCCCCAGCAGGCCCATCATGCATTTCTGCCATTACCTTCTTTGCATCTTCTTTCTCTAGGCACCTAAGAAGGACTCCGTCGTAGTTTTTTCTGAATAATATTCCTTCAACAATTTGATAGGAGGCTGATTTGAGATGCAGTGCTCTTCTTTGCTTAGTATTCCAATGTTCCGACAACAACCCTGCCTGCAGGTAATGCACGAGGTCTCTATACCAAGATTCAGGAGTTGTAAACAAAGGACATACATCCCTCAAATGTAATTCAACCTCATCTTCCCAGGCATGTTCTTCATTGTTCCCATTTTCAGTCATTAGTTTGCACAATCCTTGTCCTTTAACTATAGAAGTTGGCTTGAATTCAAGGTCATACTCTTGAAGGGCTGTTACCCAATTGCCCCTTCTTTCTCCTAACTCCTTCTGTACAAAAAGGGACCTCACAGCTGGGTATGGGACGATCACCTTGGTTCGATTTTTTAATATGTAGGGCCTGAATTGCTTCACTGCTTTGAATACTACATAAGCTTGTTTATCAATAGCTGGGTAATTTAATTCAGCCCCTTGTAGACTAGTGCTCATGAAATATATTGGGAATTCATCCCCCCCATCTTCCTTTTGGGTAAGCACCGCTGCTAGTGAATCATCAGATGCAAAGGTATACAGAATAAAATCTTTGTTGAAATCTGGGCTTTTTAGGGAGGGTGCATGTGCAACAACAGTTTTAATTTTGTTGAATGCGTTCTTCTCAATTTCAGTCCACTTGAATTGTGCGTTTTGCTTCACCATTTGCTGCAGCGGTTTGACAATCTGAGCGAAATCTGGCACAAATCTTCGTACGAAGTTTATGGTTCCCATGAAATATTTCATCCCCTTTTTATTATGAGGCAAGAGAATCTGTTCAATGGCTTTGATCCTTTCCGGATCTATAGATATTCCCTTCTTTGAAACTACATGACCCAGTAGCTTACCCTCTGTAACAGCGAACACACTTTTTTTGGGATTGAGTGAGATACCATATTTCTGACAGCGTTCAAAGATCTGCCGTAGATGAAATGCATGTTCTTCTCTCCTCTTTGAGAATATCGTAATATCATCAAGATACACTACAGCACTACGGCCAATCAAACCATGGAACACTATGTCCATAGCCCTCTGGAACGTGGCTCCAGCATTTATAAGCCCAAAGGGCATTCTTCTGTAAGTGAAAGTTCCCCATTTGGTCCTGAATGTTGTCTTCAACCTGTCTTGTTCGGCTACTAATACTTGATTGTAGCCAGAAAAACCGTCTAATAACGAAAATAGTTCAGAACCTGAGACCATTTGTAGTAGTTGCTCCATGGGTGGCACAGGATAGTTATCTTTATCTGAAGCGCGGTTTAAATTCCTGAAATCCACGCATAGCCTGATTTCTCCAGACTTTTTCCTCACTGGCACCAGATTTGAGACCCATTCAGAGTGCCTGACCTTAGAAATGATTCTAGCATCCAATAATTTCTTAACTTCACTTTGGATCAGAGGTTCCAATTTGGGGTGCATTTTCCTTAAAGGTTGTTGATAAGGTTTGACGCCAGCTTTGATTGGGATAACAGGCTGGATGATGCTGGTGTCATATGTCTTCAAGTCTTCGTATGTCTAGGCGAACACATCTTTATATTGATTAAAAAGACTGACGAACTTATCTCTTTCTGCTGGTGAACAACATTTGCCAAGATTCACATATTTAGGATTTGTCTTAGTCCCTTAATTTATCAGCTTGAATTGTAGAGATGAGCTATGAGTCTTCACGTTTGCTGGTCTTCTGAACTTTTCATTTAGATCGAACATTTTTTCTAAGGTTCTGACTCCTTTAGGGATGAAATTATCATACTTCAGCTCGGCCTGATGTTCTTCATCATCTATAATTACTCCTTTAAATACCTTGTCATTAGTTAAGCATTCTATAATCTGCTGGTCATCGTCAAACACTCACAGGTTGGTGATCATATCAGGGACCGAGGGCCTGAAAAGAAATTCAACGGAGCATCGATTATTAGTAGGCACAAGCCTAGCAGCTGATGTGGCTAACAAGTCAGCTGCTGCATTTTTAAGTCTTTGAATTGAAATAATATTAAATGCATTAAAACATTTGAGCAGATCCCATACCTCATTTTGATAAGCTTTTAAGTGAGGAGAAACACAATGTATTTGATTCCGAATCTGTTTTACAATTATTTCAGAATCTCCGAAAACTTTCAGATTACTTACCTTTAACTCGATTGCTTTCCTCAATCCTTGCACCAACGCTTCATACTCAGCTGTGTTATTCGTACATTCAAACTCTAATCTACATGAAAGAAAATGTTTATTCTTCTTGGGGTCGATAAGGACACAACCGACCCCTGACCCTTCTAATGTCTTAGAGCCATCAAAAAACAATGTCCATAAATCGCTAACTACTGCACGCGAATCTACTCCTACTGCTAAGTTTACTATGTTACAGTCGATTTCATCAGCCTGTGAAAATCGAAGGAGATCAGGCTGGATGTCTGACGTGTCGCTGGCTTCTTCTACTTGGTAATTTCCTGGTTCCAATTCAATAAAATAATTTCCCAACACAAAATCCACTGGTTCATTCTTCTCCTCAAGCTGAGTAACATTGTATTTCATGTGATGCTCCCTAAAAATTTTAATTTGGTTCGGACTTCCTTTATACGGCAGCCACAGATGTGACTAATCTGAGGCAAAATATCCATTTAGTTTTGCCGACCAATATCTGCTCAGAACAAGACCGTAAGCGTCTGGTATGTCGGCCACCACGATATCAATAACTTGGCATACTTTATCATTTGATGATAAGCGGACTAGGACGTCCTCCATTTCCCCGACTACTTTCACATTCGTCCTATCCAGCTGAAAAAATCTCCAAGTGGATGGCTTAGGCTACCCATTTATCCTTTTACAGACTGATATTGGCATGACGTTAACCGACGCCCCTGAGTCTACCAGGAAATTATGTACGTTGTGATTAAAAATTTCAAAAGTGAGGAGGAAAGGTGGATGTTTGCTCTTAAACTTACCTCCAATGCTGGTTTCTCCGATTTCTTCTTCCTCTTTAGGCCGATTGTCAGCGGACAGCCTCTCATCCGATGCTTCAAGCGCTTTCAATAATCTTTCCTTTTGCTGCGGCACTTTACACATTTCAAATAGTGAAACGTTCACCTTTGCCTTCTTTATATCTTCCACTATGTCATAATCCATCTGCAGTTTAGTGGGATGTGGCTTATCAGCATTCATTTTTTCTTCAGTGGGCTTGGCGAATGTATCAGTCTGCCTAGGATCCTGGCTGGTAATGGTGAATTCGGGAATTTTATCAGCTGAGGAATTATTCTGAAATTTTTTAACATTTTTCTGCAGCCTTTTGATCTGTGGGAGCATGAGACTATTTTCTTTAGCTAGCCCTTGGCTCCTTGTTGTTACGTTGGTTTCCATGACGTCCCTGTAGCCCCGATTCTTTTCCACTTCAGCATTAAATAACGAAACAAAATTCCATAGAACCATGGTTTCCTCTTCTTGTTCCTTCGTTGAAGTGGTACTCTCTTTTCTTTCTTCATCTCCATCTTCTGTTAATTTATAATCCAACAGCTGATTCATAACCAACGTCATCGAGTTTATCCATTGAGGACAATTCTTTTCAGAGTGGGGCTGTTGGTGGAAAGTGCAAAAATTTTCCATTCCTACCTCTGTTAAATTCATAGATGTTGAATTGTGAGGAGGAGGTTGGGATTGATTGTTGTCCTCTCTTTTCTTGTAATAGGGCTTGTAGAACTTTTGAATTTCGTTCTCTTTTTCCAAGTCTATGATTCTGTTAGAAAGCTTCTGCATCATTTTTTCCATACTTTCAAAATCTGGTGATTTCTCTTCCTTAGGCTTAGCAAACAACAAGGCTTTCCTTCCCACACCTTTCTCTCCTGACTGTTCGGGATAATCTTCGATACTTTCTCTTTCAGCCTCCACTATTTTTGCCTCTTCATAGGTTTCCACCAAAGTAGGCTTGGCCTTTATTTTGGCAAACATGGCCAACTCAGGGCCTAAAGCTGAGGTATAATATTCAATCAGGACCTTGTCCGAAGGTTTGTCAGCTTCAGAAAAATTCTTGAGATATGCTGCAAACCTTTGGGTGAAACTGTGCACCTTTTCCTTTCTCTCTTTCTTTAAGGCACATAAGCCTTTCATGAGGGCTGCATGAGTCTTCTAAGTCACATATTTACTTCTAAAGATCCTTTCAAAGGTATCCCAATCAGGGATGGATTTTGCAGGCAAACCAAAATACCATGATGATGCAGCTCCTTTAAGGGTGTGCGGGAATAGTCTGCAAACTACATCCTCATGCTCCCCAGCCCTTAACCCTTCTATTGCCAAGTAAAAACTTTGCAGGTGGTCATCTACTAGTATCTTGTCACTTGGGTTGAATTTGGGCAGCATCTTTTCAAAGGCTTGAGGTAAATCATGTAACGGAGGTGTCAGGTTTAAAGGTGATCTAGCTCTCCAGGCAGGTGGTGGATTTGGTGGGTTAGGTGGTTGATTGGCATTTACGCCTGCCATGAGTCTGGGTGGAGAGTGAAGAGGTGAGCAGGAGAACTATGAGGAGTATCTGGGCCTTCTTGATTCAAAGGTAGTACAACTTCCTGTAAGGCTATTTCTACAAGTTCTTCCCAATCCTCAACCAACACTGAGTCTTCCAATATAGGACGATCTTTTCTTTTGTATTCTCTTCTGGGAAATTCAGGGATGATTGGAAATCCTCCAATCTTCTTCACATATGCCCTGGTGTGTCTTCTTAGATTATTAACCACTTCGTTATCGACAGAAAACAAATGTTCTCTACCCTTTTCTTCCGGAATTGGATTATGAAGCCTACTACTTTCAGAACTGTTACCGGTGGAATAGTCTCGGGAAAACAGGTTTCCTCGGCCAGCCATGCACTGGCGACCCTCCTTCTAGCACCAGAAACTGTTGAGGCCTGGAAATTTGCAGGCAACAACAGCAAGGGATTCTCCCCAGTCAACGTTCCCAACTAGCCCGTGACTGTTTGGTGTAGGGAATCCATCCGGTTTGCGGTCCGGCTACCGTAGGTCAAGTAACAAAAGGGTTTACCGGTTGTGGCCCGGTCCACCATGTATGTTTTTTGTATTTTGACTTAAAGTATGATATGCACATGCCTAATTAACAATGCAGGGTGATAAAGATGCAAAGAGTAGTCACAATGTGATGCGCAGGTTCTTACCGCTCGTCTTAGAACTCACAAGCATCCAAATCACATATATGCAAGAAGATAAACACTAACTAAACTATCTCTAGAGAGCTGGATATTAATTCATGAGTAATGCACCACTATCCATGTGTTATGGAAAATCATAGATAGTTGTTCTTATAACCAAACATATAAACATGAATAAAAGTATACATGATAAGATAGCTCATCAACAGTTAAAACTCCCATTACTCATAGTGGAAAAACATCATAAAGGTATTGAAGAACATTCAGACAAGAACATAGGTTCAGGAAGTTAGAACGCTCTTATAGCTAATGAGACACAGTTGAAAATGAAACAGTTCACATTCAACATTGCTCATTTAATCACATTGATACATTCCACATAGCACTTTCTCCAACAGGCAAAGTTTGCAGTCTTTGGTTGTAAAATGAAATAGTTCCTCTTACAAGCATTAGTTTACAAGTTTTTCCAGGGAAAAAGCCCCTTGTCAATTCTAACTTTCAAATATTTAAATCAACAGTTGACCGCTTGGGCTGCCCCCCCAAGCGCGTGACCTTTCGGTTCCTCAAACGTTACAGATCCCTACTTTTTATTTTTTCTGTGTGCACTCATGATCCGTTTAGTAACTAACATCTTTCAGGTCTACGCCTTGTCACTACTGATCTTTGCCTTCCGTTGTGGTCACCTCAATAGCCCCTTGAGTTCACCTGCGATAAATCGATATGCATCATTCATTGGGATTGCATTATAAAATGAAACGTCAAATTCTATTAATCAAAACGGCTACTCAAAAAGATCATGTGCATGACTGTTATAAGAACTTTCACAAACGCCGACGCCACCACCTCATCCACCTACGGGTTCGAAAGAAATATCCGACGATGGAAAATAAAGAACTCATCGGCGGCTTAAGATGCTAACCTCGGCAAGGTAGACTTATTTGCAGCCGCATAAGCGGGTCTTTAAAGGTGACGGACACCACGAACCCACTTAAGCCTATCGGGGTTGGAAAAGATATGACCTAAAATATGGGCGGGAAAGCTCCCAATTGGAAGTCGGAAAGACATTGACAACGAAAGACGAGCGCTTAGCACAGCCGCAATGGTGAAAGCGAAAAGACTACGGACACGCGACTAAAAGGTCGACACGCATCGGTGGTCGGAGAGCTTTACACTTCGGGTGCTTAGCTACTTCCGGAGCCGCAACGGCGGAGAACAAAAATACAACAACCTCCGATCAAACATAATTTGATGCCCGATCTATGAAAAATATTAAGTGTTCAGAACAGCTTTAAATTCGGCGACAGTCAACAGCCTGTTTTATTTCCGAAATAGCGGCCTTTCGAAGAACAATTGATCTGATAGACTAGTAAAACCAAACTCAAAATCTGCGACCCACACAATTTTCAAAACACACGCAACTTCCGAAAACAGGACGAGAGTTAATCTTCAACAAATCGTTCAAAATTAAAGCATGACCAAAAAGGTTCAAGGATCCAAAGGATTAAAAACAACGCTAAATCATGAGGAGGGGACCAAAATTTAAGAAATTTGGGGAAAACAATTGCAGCTGCAACAGGACCTTGTGATAATTCTCATTTTTCAGTTTGTTTCAGCTAGTTGGTCATAAAGTTGTGATGGCATTGCTTGAGGACAAGCAATCTTTAGGAAGGGAGGATTGTAATTCCCCATGTTTGGGTTCTCTTGCTCTCCAAGTGGAGATGAATTTTGGAGTTTGTGTTAGCCTAATCAAAGGGGTAATTTAAGTTTACTAGTGAGCTCAGAGGGTTTAGAGGAGTTATATGATGCATGGATAGTTTTGTTTATCATTTTTCATCATTGGAATCACTCATGTGTAGTCTATTTTCTATTTTGATGCATTTCAACCATTCCCGTAATTTGGGAGTAATATTGAGCATAATTTAACTATTCAATAAGGTTATTATTTTATCTAAATTATCTAAGGGGAGCCTTAGTGTAATAGCTTATCGGAACCAAGATGAAAATATTTAAATGTTAGGATGATGAAAAGTGGCTTCCAGTGCCCGAAAATGCTTTAAAGTCAAATAAATCACCTTTTGGAGTAAAAAGGTTTATGTAAAATTATCAATTCCACAAGATATCCAGGCTAGATTGAACCTCATTGTGAAAGAAAAATGAAGGAGGAAGAATTTTAGTGTTCAGAATCGTTAAACATTCATAGTGAAATTTATCAGACAAGAAGCAAAAAATTGATAGCATAAACTGGACACAATAATTATTAATCAGTATGTAATACATCCACGATACAAAAGAGGTAATTTGAATCCTCTAGGAGTGATTTGAATCCCTAAATCCAAACTAACTCCAGACATGGATAACCTAGGAAAAATCACCACTGAAGACTCACTAGTGCAACTCTGGACAACTAATACAACTAACAATAAGTTAACTGGCCATTGTAGGTGAGAAAATGCGCCTATCTCCTGAAATCATGCAAAGGAGGTGCTTATCTGACTGAGAGTGAACAGAATGTGGCCCATCGGAGCATGAATCAACACTAACTAGGGTGAACTGAAGGTGGAACTCCAGTAACTTAGATTGATCTCCTAAAATCTAGGGATTGGTCTTTGGAGCTCCTAAATTGATGCATTAGGGCACATCAAGTGGCTGGTGGGCCCTAGATAATATCTCCATACACTAATGAAAGTGATAATGACATCATAATATAGGAAAATGATAAATAAACTAAGGTAGTGGACAAGGGTGGATTAATAATTCTAACACCCCCCACCCCGCCCCCTTAATCTAAAATTGGACAACCTGGTCCATGGAAACTGAGACCAAATATCACCCATAAAATAATAACTGAAAAAGTAGTTGCTCAATAAAACGAGGAAATAGGGAAAACCTCTTGGGAACAACACCCCCCCCCCCTCAAAATGAACAATAGGGAACTATATCAAGCCTTCACACCAAGTAGAGATAAACCAATCTATTATGAGTGAAGGAGTTTGTGAAACTGTATGTAATATGCTCCTCTATAGGGAAGAAATGTAGTGTGATGGTCCTGATGTGCACTCATTCCCTGATACAGTGCATGTGAACCTCCTTATTCCAATCTAATGCCAGCTAGGAAAGGAGATGTTGTTGCTTTGTAATTAGACTTGTAATTTTTGAACCTCCGTGACTTTGAGAAAGAGTTCAACTTGGGATGCCATGCCCTGAGGACTTGCTTGAGCCCATACAATGGTTTCCTCAGTTTGTATACCAAGGAAGAATCATGAGTGTACCCCTTATATTGTTCCATGTAGATCTATTCTTCTAATTTATCATGTAGAAAGGAACTTTTGTCTCTTCTCTCTGGAGGAAGAGAGACATGGTAAAATGTCTCATTGTTATGGAGTGACTCATATTCCTCATCCAAGGTTTCCTTCAATTTTGGATATGAAATCGTCTTTGTAGGACTATGGATCAGACCCCACCATCATGTAGCACCTCTCTGGGAGAATAGGCATGTCTCTAGGGGAAGTGGATTTGTATGACATAGTGCAAGGTTCTCATATTGAAACTGAGATATGGTTCTCCTTCTGTCAGATGGATCCCCAACCATATTCCCAACAACTTCAATGAATTTTTGAGCCCATTTAGGCCTAAGATTAGGAGTAGGAACTGGATATGATTGAAATTCATTCTCAATATCAAGATCTAATTCAACTTGGTCCTCATGTTCGAATGCTAGATCTGAATCATCACAAGAAACATTATCATGTGCAAATGGTTCGGGTAGAATAGATTTATCTTCCCTTTCAATTGGCTACAGATCTTGCAATGGATCTGAGTATGGAAAAAAGTGTGAGAACTCATATGCCTTGGAGGCATGGTTTGCAACACCTTTAGCTATCAAATTCCCAGTAAAGATATCTGAGATCTCAACTATGTCAAGTCCAAAAACAACTCTCTTTGGTGAACCAATGTGTGTCATCTAGTAAATAGATAACAAAGTTGTTGCTAAACAAGGTACATACATAACATTTGTTAACATTCCATGTTCTAATTGTATTCCACCCGTCCCTTTAGCTTATACAAGAGTTTGTTTTCTAGTATAGTTATGTTTTCTATCTTTTCTAACTTGGAAAGTTTGGGATACTAGTGCTTTAGTTGGTGTTTGCTCAACAAATACGAAGTTTGCTACATATTTGGAGCTGGGAATTAAGGAAATTTTAGAGGAAATCATATAAATTTGTGCTGACATCAGGGAAATTTGCAATCATCTATGCCAAATAAACTTGAAGATGGAAGGATTTATGGAGGCAATGCACCAGTTTACAACACACATTCCATAGACAATTATTTTATTTACATCCATATCATATCTATTTTTAAATATGCCATGTTTTCTCTGATTACGTCATATATGTATGTTTGGGGGGAGGGAGTTGGAAAGGCCATTATAAACACATACTTTGATAGGCCTAGATGACAAGGCTTAGGGATATCTATTTTCTCAAATGTTGGTATACATCCAATTTGTGGCCTGAATTTGCTAGGGATTTGGACTATGTATCACCCTCCTTCTCAACCAAGTTTGATTCACACCTACTTCAGAGAGAAAAAGGGGAACACTGGTAAGTAGCATGTTCAGGGGATGGTATTGTGGGATACAAAAGTTGATGAAGAATTCCCCTATCACCCGGGAGAGTGGCTTTTGATTGTGTTGTTATCTGGACACAGGGAGAACATTCTATAGGAGTATGTTTTATAGTATAGTCATGTTTTCTCTCTTTCGCTAACCTAGAAAGTATGGGATACGAGTGCTTTAGTTGGTTTCTGCTAAACAACTATGGAGTCTACTGCATATTTGGAGCTGAGAATTTAGGACATTTCGAAGGAAATTATAGAAATTCGTGATGACATCAGGGAAATTCGTAGTCATCTATGCCAACTGAACTCGCAGATGGAAGGGTTTACGGAGGCAATGCACCAGTTTATGACACACATTTCATAGACAATTATTTTATTTACACCCATATCATATATATTTTTAAATATGCCATGTTTTCTCTGATTACACCATATATATATGTTTGGGGGAAGGGGGGTTGGAAAGGCCGTTAGAAACACATACTTTGTTTGGCCTATATGACAAGGCTTAGGGATATCTATTTTCCCAAATGTTGGTATACATCCAATTAGTGGCCTAAATTTTCCAGGGCTTTAGATTATGTATCACCCTCCTTCTCAACCAAGTTTCATTCACATTTTCTTTAGAGTGAAGAGGGGGGAGATTAGTTTGTAGCGTGTTCAAAGGATGGTATTGTGGGCTAAGGAAGTTGATGAAGTATTCCCCTATGCCACGAGTGAGTGGATTTTGATTTTGTTGTTGTTTGGACACAGGGAGAGCATTCTACGAGAGTTTGTTTTCTGGTATAGTTATGTTTTTTCTATTTCGTTAACCTAGAAAGTCTAGGATACAAGTACTCTAGTTAGTGTCTGCTCAACAACTATGAAGTATGGTGCATATTTGGAGTTGAGAATTCAGGAACATTCGGAGGAAATCAGAGAAATTTGTGCTGACATCAGGGAAATTCGCAGTCATCTATGCCAATTGAATGCCCATATGGAAATATTTATGGAGGCAATGCACCAGTTTACGACACACATTCCATAGAAAATTATTTTATTTACATCCATATTATATCTAATTTTTAATATGCCATGTTTTCTCTTACAAAATATATGTATGTTTGCGGGGGTGGTTGGAAAGTCCATTAGAAACACATACTTTGTTAGGCCTAGATGACAAGTCTTAGGGCTATCTATTTTCCCAAATGTTGGTATACATCCAATGTCATCTTGTGTTCATACTTTCTTAGGCTTAGATGTCAAGTCTTAGGGGTATCTATTTTCCCAAATTCTGGTATACACCCAACTTCATCTATTTCCATTTGGGTTGGGTGGAATATCCATAAGAAAATTATTGTTGTAAAGAACTATACTTATTCTTATTGACTTCCATCGAAATCAAACTTAGTTGTGAAAATGAATGCACAAAATTTGCAAAAGTCGGTTTTCCAAAACTTGTAAAATCCTCTATCTATTTCGAAGCTTATTATGCTCAATATGTAAGTGATTATTTGAAAGTGAATTTAAATCAACAATTTAAAACTTGTTATATTAATTCTAGCATATTTATGTAATCATTATCATTGATAAAAAAATTCCAAGGAAACCCTTGAACACTTCCATGCAATCTGTTGATGGTACCCAGCATAAATTTGTTGGTGTTGAATATGGCCCTCACTCGATAGGAACATCAAGTGAGGCGAGCAACATATGCATTGAGCTTGGGAGTCAACTCTAGTACCTCCTACATAAATCTCAAATACCTCAAGCATTCAATCTAACCTAATGAGCTCTCTTTCTCTACACACACACACACACCCCATCCACATTGCAAAATGTAATCACCTCATTTCCTACTTCAAATTGAATTTCCACACAAGTGGAGTCAATGTTAGGTGACTCTAAATTATTAACTTGAAGACTTTGTGAAGATACCTCTTGCTCTTAAAAAAGACAAAATATAATCCCCTTTCTAAAGGTATAATTTACAACCATAATTATTGACCAAGTAACTTTCATTGATGCACTTTAAATCCAGAGATGGTAATTACAAACATAGCCATTGGTTGTGTTTCCAATGGTAGTATTTTCATATGCATCACACAACCATAGGATATCAATCCTCTACATCATAAGCATATTCAATAATATCTAAATTTGAAATTCAATTTCATTCATGAGACACTTTGATTTAAAAATCCAAATCTTGCTCTTACATATTCAACTTTCATAATAGCATAAAAATCCTCTATTACAAATCTTCATCCCTCATTTTTTGCTATTGAGGTTGTATCATCTATACTCAACTACCCGTATTAGTGTTGAACCATTAAAAATAGGAAAGAATGGGTGTAAAAGGAAATCTAATTTTGTAGGATTTGCTTTCAAAAGTTTGTTAACTCAAAATTAATTATAATAATCTGAAAACTAAAAACTGTGGTTGGCAATGGAGTCTATTCTATGTGGTTAAACGAGACATTGGTATCCTCTCCATCCATGTTTAATTCTTTCTTTTGATATGTTTGTCTCTTGTGAGCCTATTTGTTTTATAAAGTGGATAAGGTCATGTGCAAGGAAAGAAAAAAAATCACAATCTAACAAACAAAAAATATAGAATAAAAAAGGAACTATACTTTATTAGACATGTTAAATGAATAGGCACCTTATATAACATTTAAAAGAGTTGTAAAAGAATGACAAAATTTGCTTTATTATGTTAGATTGAATATATTTGCACGATGCTCTAACACATTTCTTCTCTCTCACTCGATCTTCTCTTGAATCATAATAATAATAATAATAAATTTGTTGTACACAATCATGTGTAAATCTACTTTTATATTTAGTTGTTTATTTTTATCAATGATAGTACAACCTGAACTTTCAAATGTTTCAACATATTATTAACAAGTAGTCATTACTAAGTTTATCTAAGCTATTCAAAGCATTGTAAACATCATGACTATAAACATTGAAGAAATAAACATAAAAGGATTATGTTTAACAAATGATAGAAATAACTCTGAAAAAAAATCCTATAATCTAAAAAGAGGAACCTAATTACCATAAATCTGTTTTGCACTAAGGGTAAATCTATGTATGTGATGCATATTATTTTGAAACATATTTTACAAACAAACCACACAAATGGTCAATAGAATGTCCCATAATCATGTAATTCTCAAAAATATTGTTATTTCCTTAAAAATTGCTCACCTCTAGAAAAGAAGCACAATGCCTAAGTAATAACTTTAATGAGTATATAAAGGGTTTAAGGGATCCCACGTTATGTATATGTAAATTGAGTATGTTAAAAAGTAGATAAACTTAATTTGTTTTTATCCAAAGTTTTAATTCATATGTTATAGAGCATAATTAATAGGAATTTTGATCATAAAACTTTCCCCTAAGTATTTTAGCCCATTCTAAGAAGATCAACTTAATTTTTTTAGCCAAAGTTTTAATTTAGAAGTTATAGAGCATAATTAATAGGAATTTTGATTGTAAAACTTTCCCCTAAGTATTTTAGCCCATTCTAAGAAGATCAAAGTTGTGAGAATTTAAAAAATGTATTTTAGCCTATTCTAAGAAGATCAAAGTTGTGAGAATATAAAAAATGGATCAAGATGAAACTTTCCTTGCAAGAAAAAAATAAACTCGAGAAAAAAGTTAAGTGTGTTTGCTTCATAGCCAGGCTATATGGACTTTCATGGAAACAAGTGATTACTTGCACATAAAAAAAAAAGGTTAATAAATTCATTATAACATACCTTAAATGTATAAGAAAATATATAAAGAGTTATTTGGATTTTTCTCAATATCTAAGATAAAGGAAAAAAAAGGTTAATAAATTCATCATAACATATCTTAAATGTATAAGAAAATATATAAAAAGTTATTTGGATTTTTCTCAATATTTGAGTTATTGTGTAACTTGCCATTATTTTACTATTTTACCTTTTTTTTAACTCAAACGGTTATTTTTTTTTATTTTTTATTTTTTGGAAAAGATAAGATATTCTAGAATGACGTAGCAGTAGCTACATCAACTGATTACAATATCGTCAGAAGGTAACTTCTAAAGGACCAAGAGTTTAAAAACAAATTCAGGAAAGAAATTCAACATTATAAAATTTAGAAAGTAAAGTCTTCAGCAACAGCTTGTCACACATAGAACTATTACGGTATCGGCTGCGTAATACAAGAATCTCCATTAGAACTGAAGCTTCCAAGAGGAAAAAGACAAGCTTTATTTGCCATTAAGTCAGCTTGCTTGTTCAATTCTCTCAGAATGTGAAAAGAAGAGACTTTTTCAAAATCCTTCATAAAATTTCTAATTCTCTGCAATATTTTATCCAATGAAGGTTTATTAAACTGTAAATTAGAATTTAACAGCTTGATCAAAACCTCTGAATCCCCGAAAATTTGAATTTCTTTGATACCAATCTTCCTGGCAATTTGGCAAGCCATGAGTAGGCTGTAGCACTTTGCCTAATTGTTAGAACAAAATCCTAAGCCCCAACAAAAGCTAAAATTTTTCTTGCTGTCCGGAGAATAAATTAAACCAACAGCACCCACAACTCCAAGGTTCCTTTTAGATGCTCCGTCAAAGAAAATTGTAAAGACTCCCTTACTCTTCCACCAATGAGAAAAAATATCTGTTGAAAGTCTCAAACGCCAAGGAGGAGGCGCCGTTGGTTTGTGGAAATATTTTTTTTTGAACCACAGAGATTCGAACTCAAATTGCAACCCATCCAATCTGACATCGCTGGAGGAATTGAGGAAATTCGCTGCTTAACCGTTTCAAGAATTTGCAATTTAATTTTGTTGACAATGTTCACAGGGGTCCACGTTCGGTTATTAAACAACCAGTCATTCCTTGCCAACCAGACTGCCCACCAAACGCACTTAGGGATGATGTGCCAAGCGATCCGTTGTTTGCAATTTCGCTGGGGAATTGGAATTCGATCCAACCAAGAAGTAAACACCTACGGAACTGTCAAGCCTAATGGAACGACAATGTGAGTATCAGAAAGAACCAAACACCAGACTAATTGTGTGAAAAGACAAGCCACAAATAAATGATTTGAAGTTTCCCCCCATCAATGTTGTTCAAACAAAGCAACATTATGATTAGGTACAACATCATTTGAACCTAAACTACTTATAATTACATAATTATGAGTCTCATTTCCCTCTTCTAGAAACGTTAATTGGGAATAGACATTGAGAGTACTCACCATCACAACTAATTTGCATTTTAATCCTTCCACTTTCATTTAACAAAACAATTATAATGCATCAATATAATACCTTTTGTTGGAAAATCAAGTAATACTGAGAGGGGGGGTGAATCTGTATTATGTACTTATTTAATTTTTATCACCTTATTTAAAACAAAATACAATAGAAACATAACATGGTATTTTATTGTGGAAACCCTCTAGGAAAAACCACAAACACTTTCTATTACTAGAAAATTATATTTACAAGTATTTCGCAAGCACCGACTTGTTGGATGCGACAACACCCAAGATTTTCAGCTACGACTGAAGGATGCAATGACACCCCGGCTTTTTCAACTACAACTGAAAGATACACCGATACCCTGTTTACCAGCTACAACTGGAAGGAAGATTTGACTTCCTATAAGATTTTGTTTCCTTCCCTATCACCTCCCAACCTCCCTTAGATGAATTTTATTTCTTTTCTGTACACTTGTGATTTGCAATATGTGTACTTGGAAACCTTATTTTAAAATCTAAAGCTTTGTTTATGTACTTTCAATCGTTCCTTTTTTCCTAATAGTCACAACTCTTCATCGTGACCTTTTACAAATAAAACTAATTTATAATTACCTTGTTTGTTTTAAACTTGCGAGTTTTAATAGAATGATTATGAAATATCTCAACTTCACAATCCTGACTTAGACAAATCAACTTCTGACCTATTATCCCTTGATTTACAATATGTCATCAATTTTGAATCCAACTGATCGATTTTGATGTCGAGAATCAACCACAAAAAAGTATATATTGTGTATTCCATCGTTTCAACTTTGACTTTGTCAATTTTGAGTTGAACTGAACTCCGTCAATTCTGATGTCGAACTAGACTCTATCGGTTCTTACTAATTCAATGTAGAACTCTGACTTCGACTCAACTAAAATTGGTCGATAAGAAGTCAACTTCAACTGACAATAGGTCGACTAGATCGACTTCGACTAGCAATAGTTGACAATAAGTCAACTTCGACTTTCAATGATCAACAATAGATCAACTAGGTTGACTAAGTCAAATTCGAATTCAACATACAGAGACTCGACCATAATACAATAGGTTGACTAGGTCTATTAGGTGGACTTCGACTTAATGAACACTTTCGACAATAGTTTGACTTCGACTTAATGAACACTTTCGACAATAGTTTGAATTCGACTTAATGGTTTCCTTTGTTATTAATGAACATCTTTTACATCAATGACAAGCATACCCAACATTCTCCCCATTGGTCATTGATGACAACAACTCTCTGAATTTTGTTCCCCATTGACATTAATGACAAAGGATCAACGCTTGCTCCCCTAGTGCCATCATTTCTCCCCCTGTCGACAGTATCCTCTTCTTTATGGTAGGGTATGTTTTCTGGTTTTATCCTAAGGAAGAGGGATAACCCCAGCTTCTGTTTGAGATAGGGAAAGGACCCTCGAGTTAACAGTTTAGTAAATATGTCTGCGATTTTTTCCTTTGTATCAACATACTCCAATTTGAGAACATTTTGTGACACGTGTTCTCTTAAAAAATGATATTTTATTGGAATGTGTTTGGTCTTGGAGTGCATAAAAGAATTTTTGGATATGTTTATGGCACTCGTGTTGTCATAGTGTATCACAATTGGGTCCTCATATTTCACAAGTAGATATTCTAATAGTTGTTTCATCTAGATGAGTTGAGTACAACATGATGCAACAACAATATACTCAGCTTCTGCTATCGACAATGAAATGGAGGACTGTTTTTTTCTTAGCCATGATACCAAGCAATTTCCCAAGTAAAATGTCGCTCCACTGGTGCTCTTTCTGTCATTAATACTTCCTTCCCAATATGCATCAGTAAATTCCTTTTAGAGTGAATTCATTTCCTTTTGGATACCATAAACCATACTCCATAGTTCCTTTTAGATATCTAAAGATTATTTTTACTGTTTCCATGTGTGTATATTTGGGTTCTTATTGGAATATGGTGACTAAGCCTACAAACTACATCACATCTGGTCTTGTATCTGTTACATATAGAAAACTACCAATCATTGACCTATACATTGTATGATCTACTTCCAAATATTCGTCATCCTTGCTTAATTTGCAACCCGTGACCATAGGAGTACTAATTGGTTTTGAGTCTTCCATTTTAAACTTTTTCAACATGTATCTAATATATTTGGTTTGAGAAATGAAGATCCTTTTTTTTATTGAAAGACTTGTAAGACAAGGAAGAAAGTTAGTTCATCCAACATTGGCATTTCAAACTCCTTCATTTCTGAAGCAAATTTTATGCTCAGAACATGTAGGTCACTTCCAAATATGATATCATCATCATAGACAACAACAATGATCGTGTTTTTGTTTTCAAATTTTATGTAGAGATTACTGTCAGTGGCCCCTCTTTTTTATCCTTGTTGCTTCAAGTATTTGTACAGTCTTGAGAACCATTCTCTTGGAGCTTGTTTGAGGCCATAGAGTGCCTTTTTTAGTTTGAAAACATAATCTCTATTTTTTGATAATAGAAAACCTTCAGGTTGTTCAATAGTAAACTTCTTCTTCAAGTTCTCCATTAAGGAACAAAGATTTTACATCCATTTGGTATACTTTAAAGTTTTATAGCATGCAAATGCTAAAAACATTCTAATTGCTTCAAGTATTTCCGCAGGTGCAAAAGTTTCTTCAAAGTCAATACCTTCAATTTGAGCATATCCATTGCATACTAGTCTAGCTTTGATTCTTATGACTTAACCATCCTCATTAAACTTGTATTTTAAGATCCATTTGTTCCCAATAGCGTTCATGCCTTTTGGTCTTGGGACAAGTTCCCAAGTTTGGTTTTTCTCTATTTGGTCCAACTCATCATTCATGGCTCTAATCCAATCATTATTTTTGCTAGCCTTTGCAAACGTTTTTGGTTCAACCAATGATATTAATGCTTGTTCTTGAAACACTAGTCTTCTTCTTGTACTAACTCTATGATTAGAGTTTCAGGATGTCTCTTTTGAATTATTCTAGATGGAGTTTTTGTATAAGATCTAGGAGATTCTTCATCTTCACTTTCTTCCTTTTGTGTTAAGGCCTCCTGCTTTTGAGAAAATTCATCTTCCTCTTCTTCTTTTATAGATTCATTCTTTTGAGAATCTATGTCTTTTTCTTCCTTTAAAAATACCCCCGTTTTAGAATCTTCATCTTTCTCTTCATCATCCTCCGTTTCTTGAACTTTAATCTTTCTTGGTTTGATTTCATTGACAATTACACTTGCGCATTCTATGATCTTGTGTGATCTTAGATTGTAACATATGTATGCCTTTTTGGTGGATGAATATCCGATAAATATGCATTCGTATGTCCTTGAGCCAAATTTTCCAAGATTACCATCATCTCTCTTTATGTAGCACTTACTTCCAAATACTCTAAAGTACTTGAATGGTGTTGGTCTACCAAACCATAGATCATAAGGTGTTTTGTCACTATTTACTCTGAGTTGTCCTATGTTCTGTACATAAACAATTTTCCTCTCAATTAAAGATGATACAATTTGAATATTATTTAAGTTTTAACACCTAGTGGATCCTAAGTAATTTTTAATATCATAAGGGTATTTGAAGTTTTTAAAGAAAGAACAGTTTAAAATGGATTTTGATAAAAAGAAGAAGGAAAGTCTAATTATAAAGGTTTTCTAACCCTTTGTGTGGCATTATTAAAATTCAAAGGGATTATTCAAAGAAAACTTACTAACATTATGATTTGTCCAATAAACAAGGAAAATTAAATCAATGCTAAGGTGACCAATCAATTAATCATTCTTGAGATGTGTATAAACAAAATAACAAAAAAAACAGGAATGAAAAACAATATGAAATAAATGATCTATTATTGAGAATTAACATTTATATTTCCATGTACCAATTCAACTTTACATTTGTATTTGATAAAAGGCATAGACATAATAATAGGTTCAACTTTGATCCCTAAACTTTAGGACCTTTTAGTTAACCAACAAGGATTTGAATGTGAATTTTCTCTTAATTGCTAAAATTCAATAAGGCATAAGGACAATAAGTTGAAAGGAAAATTAATATACAGAATTATGGAGCTAAACAGAGAAATGCAACCACAAAGTTGAAGACTAAGATTTGATAATGAAGTTCGGCTCACAATGCCTACGTCTTTGGGTCCACTTCCAGTGCGACTGATTTATTAATTCTTCAAATGAAAATGGTTACAACAATTTATGTAGAATGAATGAAGTCCAACAGCAATTGTGTACAAAGAATAGACACAACCAATGCAATACCTCAAGTGCACAAGATGAAGCACAATATCTTCAAGCACTGGAAGCCTCACATTTTGATTCCACAGTCTGGAACTTCTGTTTGCATAAAGGAATATTGATGATTCTTCCTTTCTTGCCTCTAATTCTTAATAGCCCTTTTTGACTGTCTTTGTCCCTTTGATTGATTCATCTCCCTCCTTTTCTCACTGTACAAGCCAGTATGTTAAATAGAATAATTCGACCGGTGAAGATTTGTGGATAACGTGCCCAATTTGGAACAAAATCTATCTCGATTCCCAAATTACCTAAAGGATAAGAATCCATGCCCAGATTAGGAGAAAGATGGCACAAAATGAGGGTTGAATTCAAAGATCTGTGCCCAAAGATATATGTTCAACCGAAAAAATAAAATATGCAGACGTAATCTCCAGTTTAAAAAAAACTGTTGATCTAAACATATGTTGAGCAAGTTGGACCATCAATCTACAATACCCCGACTGCTCCGATGACAACTTCTTGGTGTCGACCTTTTCCTACTGTTCTAAAGCTAGAAGTCGAAGCATGCAACATAACTTCCCCAACAATCCTCCTAACTTCAGAATCTCGACCTTCCGGTTGTTCCAATCTCGACCTTCCGGTTGTTCCAATGTTCCGAACTTGGGAGTCATTTACTAGAGTTTGGTGCCACCATGAATATTGGTGCCATTGGTGCCACCGGTGCCACTGGTGCCAATCCCTACATTCTACGAGTCACTCGGAGTGCCAGCAGTAGCCTCCATCAGTTGGTTGTGGTAGGTAGGCAGTTATGCTGAGTCAACCTCCAGTTACAATCAGTTAGTTTGGCGCCAGTTTTGCATGCATGCATGGGGAGTGGCATCTTTTCCACCTACCTCATCAGTTAACTGATTTAGACATCTGGAGTTAGAATAATGAGCTCCGACAGTGATTTAGACACACTTAGTTAGCTATTCAGTTAGCTTTAGTTAGCTATTCAATCAGCTTAAGCTGGTAGATTCGAATCCTACCCATGACATTCGAATTCTATTTATTGTATAATCATTGTATTATTCATGGAATGAATGAAGATTAATGTTGTAATTAACTAATCAATTCTTATCATATTTGTCTCAAATTTGTCTTGTTCAGTGTACATTCTCTTTGATATTCCACTGCATAATTCTACTTCTCAATTGCTCTCATTTTCCTGTAGATAAATGGCTCACAAATTTAACATGGTATCAGAGCCTTGTTCAAGCTAGCATCAAGACTTGTCCGATCTCCATTGTGCACTAGAAGTAGCTGAGTTTCCACATAAATCCTACAATTTTCGCCTTGTTAACTCTGGATTCGTCCAGAGAAGCCTCTGTAGGTGTGAGAGACTCCAAGAAAGTAAACATGTTGAGGTGGAAAGGATTTACTAGAATATGATTGCGAATTGAATTGGTTTTGCAGTGTTACTTGCAGGTACCTATGTAGCTTCTTGAGGAATTGATTGATCAACATACAGAAAGATGGATTCTTCAGCTCTCATACCTCGAATCCTTACACCCTTCAATTATGTTGATTGGAGGGCAGATATGCATGTGTCCTTGCGCAAGCTTGGCCTGTTTAGGATGAAAATTGCCGAGAAACTGAGCCCCAACAACATGTTTAGAAGAACAAATTTTTGAATCGGCTTGATGAGGCCTTCGACTTCATGTGCACTCATATCTCCCGGGATCTTTTGTTCCACCTTGAGGGACTAAGGACCATTAGAGGAAATTTGGGATCTAAAATGGGCCTTATAAGAAAACGAGCCAATAATAAATTTTTGTGAGTTGGAATTCAAGAACCAATAGAATTTCAATAAAATGAGTCAACCATAATGGTTGAATTGGCATATTTGAAAACTATTTTTTTGTTCGTATTTTCAACATATCTCCCCATCTTTTTACTCAAATTTCTATCGGGAGGGCTCATTGGATGCAAAATTTAATTCCGCATCCAACGAGTACCACACTACATACTTTTGACAGACCCCACTACCCCAAAAACAAGAAATATCTGAAAAACATGATGATGATGTCATCATCATCATGTTTTTCAGATATTTCTTGTTTTTGGGGTATCAGGGTTCGTCAAAAGTAAGCCATGTGGGTACTTGTTGGATGCAATTCTGCATCCAACGAGCCCTCCTGATCGAAATTGGAGTAAAAACACAAGGATATATGTTGAAAATACGAACAAAAAAAGTAGTTTTTGTCTTTATTCCTCCAAAATTAATAAATATTATTTAATTATTTTAAATATTATTTAATTATTTTCCTTAGGAGGCCCATTTTAGACCTCAAATTTCCTCTAATGTTTGAAGGAAGCTCGAGAAAATCTTGAATCCTTGTTTGGAAAACAATATGAGCTTCGAGGGCACATATTGGAGAATGAGCTCATTGAATTACAACCCAATAATTTCGAATCTATTTAGAAATTATTCACAAAATACAAGTCACTAGTACTACAATGTAAACAATGTGGAATAGAGAGGAAAGATGAGCAACTAGTTTTATCATTACTGAGAAAGCTCGGCTCAGATTACTCAGTCTTTGTCTCTAGATTCCATTCCGAAAGAGCTTCCATCCCTAATTGGAAGATTCCTTCTCTATATGCTTTTGTTGAGTCCTTAATACTAGAGCAAGATAAATTGGTTCAAATGGGACTGATCTAGACCTCCAAGAATCAAGCACTCTTAGTGACAGACTCAAACAATGCACAAGCAAGAGGGAAGCACAAAGGGAAGGAGACCAAAAACACTAATTTGAAGCCAAAGGAGGATAAGAAATCTTTCGATGGAGCCTCGGGTTCCAGGAAAAAGAAGAAATTCGAGAAGACTAGTGTCCATACTGTATGAGAGGCTTTCATCCAGAGAGTCGGTGCATGAAGAATACCATCGACCAGTTGAAAACACTCCTTGAACAAAACAATATTTCCCTTCCACAAGGTGTAGAGATGTCTGAAACTAGAGAGCAGACTGAAGAATATGAGGGGTGCCATGCTTTCAAAGAAGGATTCACTCAGTCGAAGGCTTACTTGATAGATTCTGGAGCATCCAACCACATGGTTTCCTCCAAATAATCCTTCACTACTTTGGATCTCTCAGGAGGACCTAGCATTCATATGGGGGATAATTCACAAATCCCAGTAGTAGGTAGAGGTTCTATTAAAATACAGCATGGTGAGTTCAAGAATGTACTCTATGTTCCCTATCTTGTAGCAAATTTGTTATCTGTTTATCAGATGACACACAATGGCTTGCCAAAGCAAGTTGTATTTGTCCTGACTCTGTGGAGATATCAAATATCTCAATTGGGAAGATTATAGCAAATGGTGTTGCAAACCATGCCTCTTAAGGCATATTAATTATCACACTTTCTGCCATACTCAGCTCCAACACAATCTCAATAGCCATTTGAAAGGGGAGGTATAAAATCTCTTTCATCTCCATTTGCAGATAATGATATGTTGTCTAAGATTTCAGTTTCAGAATACGAGGAACAAGGTCAACATGATCTTGATATTGAGATTGTACCTCAAGATGATCCAGATCCAAATCCATCTCCTATTACGAATCAGAAGCCTAAATGGGCTGAAAAACTCATTGAAGCAGCTGGGAATGACGCTGGGGATCTAGATGATAGAAGAAAAATGAGGTCCCAGTATCATAATGAATATGTTGCACCCTCTCACACAGCTTCACTACCTATAGAATGGTGCAACAAACTTCCAGGAATATGTTACTTGATGATGGCGAATGATCCAGAATTTGGCCCACTGAAGAACAAAATGGATCATTCCATTCCTCCTCCAGAAAGAAGAGACAAAAGCAACATTCAGCAGATCAGAAGAATACAGAAAGGTTCACATGCACAGTCGCAAGATGTTGATGCACATAAGAACCATGATTCTGCATGGTTGCTCCACAGAGCTGCAAATTGTAGCAAAATTTACAAGTTTTTACCCAAAGAGGAAAATTTCCTCTTAGGTATAGCTTGTTTTCTTAATTCAATGCTTCTTTTGAAGGGGGGGTTCCCATGAGGTTTTCCCCATTCCCCTTAGTTTATTAAACAACTTTTATTTCTTTTAGATTGTATGGGTGACTTTTGGCCTAGTTGTCAGGGCCCAAGTTGTCCAAGTTAGGATTAAGGGGGGGTGTTAAGATTATTTAATCCTCCTTGACCAAATATAGTCCAATTGATCATATTGCCTAACTTAGGAGTCATTTACTAGAGTTTGGTGCCACTGGTGCCATCGGTGCCAATCCCTACATTCTAGGAGACACTATGAGTGCCACCACCAGCCTCCATCAGTTGGTTTTGGTAGGTAGGAAGTTATGTTGATTCAACCTCCAACTAAAATCAGTTAGATCACTCTCAGTTAGTCTAGTACCAGTTTTGCATGCATGCATGGGGAGTAGCGCCTTTTCCACCTACCTCATCAATTAAATGATTGTAGAACTGATTTAGACATATGGAGTTAGACTAGTGAACTCTGACAGTGATTTAGACACACCTAGTTAGCTATGTAGTCAGCTTGAGATGGAAGATTTGAATAATATCCATGGCATTCAAATTCTATTTATTGTATAATCATTGTATTATTCATGGAATGAATGAAGATTGATGTTGTAATTAATTGATCAATTCTTATCAGATTTGTCTCGTATTTGTCTTGTTCAATGTACATTGTCTTTGATATACCAATACATAATTCTACTTCTCAATTGTTCTCATTTTCCTGTAGATCAATGGTTCACAATTTTAACAAACCTAACCAAGGGACATGACTCATCATGACTAGTCAAAGCATATAACTCTACCATTACATGACATTGTATTCATCAACTTATCATCTATCTTCTTCAATTATTTATCACTTTTCTTTTATGGATTTTAAATATCTTTCATTCTTATGTTGAATATTCAATAAATGAACTTCTGTACATTTATGTTAGTTACAATATGCTACAGTTAAGAAGGATATAAGTGTAATTGTTAGAAAAGTGTAGCAGACAGTGAATCTACAATTTAGGGGATCAAAATTTAAATGTGGAAAATATTAAATGGAGTGTTATTTATTCTTCTGGAATTCTCTACAAAATGTGAGGGGCCACTGGTTTTCGAAACAATATATCGTGGTATGTCCTATGCGAGCTAAGTTAACAAAGCAAAATCAATTTGAATCTAGATCGGCGCTAATACCAATTTGATACCGAAGAAAATAATGTAGGAAACAAGGATGGGGAACAGGGAGTTTCCCAACAAGAAAAACATGGTTTTAATCATGTCTGACAATCCTTTGCATGCAAGGATAAAAGTTGTGTTTTCATCTACTAATTTTTATTTGTGCATTTCATTATCTTCAATTTTTAGCTACAGAAGGCTTAGATAAATGCCCCATCCACTAAGGCTTGTGATCACTTGAATCAACTTAATAGACATCATTGATCCATTGTTAAACAATGACCCCCTTGCAGCAATGCATTGGCCACTTCTTTTAGGATCCAAACCTATTGGAGCTATAACAATGCCTTGCTTTCATGAACTAGGCTTGCCTCTTGTGGATTATTCCTTAGCTCTCAATAACAATTATTTTATTTATTTACATTTTTTAAGATATTTAGTAATATACCTCCATAATATGACATGTTATGCTTTAGTGATATAGCCATGCCTTTAAGGTTTGGGATGTCAAAATTAAGATGCCAATTTTTCCAAAATTACCTAAGAGTTGAGCACCAAATTTTCCTAAGAATTTCCCTTAGTGTTTTTATTTTTTAACAAGTACCATCCATGAGAATGGAACCTTCTTGTGAAACTTATTAAAAAACTCAACACTCTCAATAACCATCAATCAAATTTACTTGGGTACTAATCAAACAATCCTCCAATTTCTTTTATAAATACGTGTCCTACATATTTTCAAATGTTGTCTTGCATAATATCATTATTATAGTAATCAACACAGGCCATTTGAAATAATTTTTTCATGCAACATTGCTTCATAGTTGTCCAGTAATTTCTAAGGCCAGTAACTTGAGTTTTGTTAATCTTCAAAAGAGATACTTGATGCAAATGATTTCAAAATTATGAGGCCACCAATTTTAGTTTTTTCAATCTTCAAAAGGGGTTCCCATTGGAAATGATCTCAAATTCCATCTCACAGCCATTAGCAAACAACTTCTTGACGTTTTTTTTTAATGTATATAATGCCATAACATATGGAAATGATCACAAAGTCCATCTTGTAGTCATAAGAAAAAAACTACTTAACCTTCTCTTTTATATTTCATGTCAGAATGGTTTGTGAACATCTTCCCGTTTAGAATAAGTTGTCTTCAATACGATACTTGTATTGTTTGTGTCCTTTAATATATGTTAGTTCACCTACTATGATATTTTCACTTTGTCCATGAAAAACATAGAAATAAATGTTGCAAATCATAGAAATAGTTTGAAAAATCTACCAATAGGTCACAAGTTGTGTTTCATTGTTCTCAAATTCATGGATCATTTGAATTAAATTTCTCCCATTTGCGTAAGTCTCTTCGCATCCGAGTGTAAGAGTACCTTCCCCCTATTATCATGTACATAGGTTCTCCTACATACAAAATTGCTTGGGGCTATTTCCAA
>LPNX011115060.1:153848-165863 GCA_001517045.1 Pseudotsuga menziesii
TGTATATACATCATGCACTCATAGATATCAATCCTCTATGTCATAAGAATATTCATTGAAATTCAACTTCATGCGACAATTTAATTTATAAATTGCTTGCTCTCATATATTCAACTTTTCTAACATTCCATCATTGCGGAAACTTCTGTACTACAAATATTCATATATTCAACTTTGTTCCATCATTGCGGAAACTTTTGTACTACAAATATTCATGTATTCAACTTTTCTAACGTTCCATCATATCATTGTGGAAACTTCTGCACTACACATCTTCATCCCTAATTTTTGGCAATTGAGGATTTATCATCTAGACTCAACTACCAACTACCAACATTAGTGTCGAACCATTAAAAATGGGAAAGAACGGGTGTGAAAGGAAATCAAACTTTGTAGGCTTTGTTTTCAAATGTTTGTTAACTTAAAAATTAGTTTCAATAATCTGCAAACTAAAAGCTTTGCAGCTGGCAATGGAGTCTATCCTAGACCATTAAAGTGAGAGGTTGTTATCCTTTTCATCCATGTTCAATTTTTACTTGTGGCATCCTAGACCATTAAGAGGTTGTTATCCTTTTCATCCATGTTCAATTCTTATTTGTGGCATGCTTTCCTTTTGTGAGCCAATTTGTCCTTTCATGTGGATGAGGTTATGTGCAATCATTCAAAAAAGACTTCACAATTAAAAAAACAAAAACTGTAGAATGAAAAAGTGTAATTTATTAGATGGGCTAAATGAATACACCTCATATAACACTTGAAAAAGTTGTAACACATTTCCTACTCTCACTTTAAAAAATTTAAAAAAGCACTGAAAACATTATGACTATAAAAACGTGAAAAATAAGCCTAGGAGGATTACATTCAACAGAGGATAAAACAAACTCGGATGAATCAGATGATCATCTTGTACTGTGAATAGAGGAACCCTAAATATCCTAAATCTATTTGCAGCGAGGGTAAATCTATCAATCTAGACATATTTAACGGATCATAATATTGCCAGTGTCGAAAGTGATTGTTTAACTTTGATCATAGAACTTTTCCCTATAGAGTCTACTTCTCGTGAGTTGTTACTCTGTATGTAAATGGTCCGTCTACCTGATAATGGACTTAAATAGACTTTCATGGTGATAGTGGACTTTCATGGAAAGCAAGTCATAACTTGTGCATATAAGAGGTTAATAAATTCATTATCACACACCTTAATTTATAAAAATTGTATTTGGATGTATTGGGTTAATTGGAATTTTCTTAATATTTAAGAAACCATTGTGCAACTAACTGTGCTCTACACCAATCGAGTGTAAATAAACTCCTATTGTGATTTATTTCATAACACATAAGACCCACTGGGTTCTATTACCTAGAAAAAAGGTTTCAAGTTCAATCTCATTGATATTATTAAAAAAATCTATAAAGATATCTGTGAGGTTTAGATTTCAATATAGAAAATATGTAGCAACAGTTATGCCCTGTATGTTATATTTAGAAAGTTGAACAATATATCCAATGGCACAACCTAAACTGTGAATGTTTAGAAAGTTGAACAATATATCACAACCTAAACTGTGAAGGTTTAGATTTCAATATGTGCATGTGTTTTTGAAAACAACCACATTGACGTTAGTTCATTTGAAGGATCACCTGAGCTCCGTGTTGGGGTCGCATGGTGATGACCATGACAGGTGCATGCGCATAAGATGGTGAAGGAACAAAAGAAAAACGTTGCAGAATCATGGCTAATACTATTTTCGCTTCCAACAAAGCCAAGTTCTGACCCACACATATCTTTGGACCAAATCCAAATGGCATAAATGCCAAGGGATGTTTGGCGGCCTTTGCAATTCCCTCACTAAATCGCGCTGGGTTGAACTCATTTGCGTCACTTCCCCACAAAGCTTGATCATGGTGGATTGCAAGGATTGGAAGCAAGAGTTGAGTGCCTGCAGGAATTGAGAGCCTTCCAAGCTTCGTTGGCTTGTATGCCTGACGGTGTAAAAGGACTGCTGGTGGATAAAGTCTCAGGACCTCATTTAGAATCATTCCCACCTGCAAACATGTGTACAATATTTTTAGTCCACCAGTCAAACTTTCTAATTTGGAGGAGACTCAAGAATATTTATTAAATATATTCTTATGGCCATTTGCACCTACTTGTTTAATTAACTTAGATTTTCTATGATTTACCTCCTGGTTCACAGTAGTCTCTGTGAAGCAATCCTGTTAAGATCCTAGACTGAAATATCCACTTGTTTGTCGTCTCTTAAAGTAGCGGATCCCCTAGCTAAAGATTCTACAGTTCATTATTCTAATTTACACTAAATAAAGTTAATAATATGGAATTTACTTAGAAGGTTTGTCAGAAGTAGTAATTACAATCTTAAGGCGATTCACACTATCTGCATCTGGGTAAGCATTTTTTCCACAGACTTCCAACCCCTCTTTGCGTCCACGCTCCTGCCAGTCTTGATGCATTCCCAGTAATATTATGGTCCATGTCAACAGGATTGATGTAGTTTCTTGTCCTGCGAAGTAGAAAGTCTTGCATTCATCAATGATTTCTTCTGTAGCCATGCGTAAATCTTGCACTTTGTCCCCTACTTGTTTATTTTTGGAGGACGTCATGACACCAAGCAGATCAGCGCCATAGTTTCCTGGCTTTTCTACGTCAGCAGTTCTTTCCCGGGCCTCGATTACCTGCCTCACGCTTTTCCTGATTTCTTTCTCCAACTTCCAACGTTGCCTGTTCTTTCTTGTGGGCAGAAACCTGTTGAGTCAGCCACTCGAACAAATTACAGATGCCAAGGCTAGATATTAGAAAAACTTCTAAATCATGGTACAATGCGTTGCAAGTTGAAGACCTAGAACATGCCTTCCTAAAATGCCAAGCCTAAAAAGAAGTCATACCATCTAGTACAATATAACGTATCTCTTCAAATTAAAACTCAAGCGAATAAGGAACAATAAAGACAACAACATTCCAGCTACATATAGCACTCCAAAGTTCCTATCGGCAGTTGAGCTTGAAAGGGATTGATAAATAATGGTAGCAACAATCCATCTCCCTAGGACAAACAAATATTCAAAAGCTTCCCAAAGCCACTGTTAAAAAAAGCTCTACCAAGAAAATTGGTGTATATACAAAAGTGATTATATCTAAATACCTTTTACTCAATTGAGATTGAAATATTGTGCTGCCATTAAAATTTTAAACACAAAATCGTCACCTGAAGCCCGGAATATAAACACTGTGCATGAATTCAACTGCAAGAACCATCTGCTGCTCCTGTAAATTGAAGATGTGCTTTGCCTCTGCATAACTGTTGCCAAATGCTGTGCGAGAAATAACATCTGCTGTCAGATTGCAGAACTCCTTTAGCACTTCAACTTCTTCTGCACCAGCCAACAACAATTTGCTCCAATCCTCCAACATACTGGCAGTACTTTCCACAATTGTTGGAACCATGCCCTGTTATGGTAGTAATAATCTTGTTAGTGTTGACAAGTACGCAACTTTTAGAGACCAGTCTTGCTATATAACTCTGAATATAAATCTGTAATTTGAGACGTAGATGTGAAAGGACTCAAAAAGTTTTCAGTAATCGGGCCCATGCTACTATCTATAGGAGCATGTTGTTTAGCATTAATGATAGCATAAAAATAGCTGTGCTTTTATTGAAGACCCGAGAGTAGGTAAGCAGAGAATATAAACAATTATATTTAAAAGATCTTTTTAAGTAGATAAAAATAGAGCAGAGATCTCTATTTAATGTGCTGGATTGTATTATTTCAGACAAAGGCGCCCATTTTCCTGAAGTTATGGGGTCATTTTGGCCAGTTGGGCAGAAAGAGTGTATTTTTTGCACCGCTGGTAAGGTGGAGACAGAAAAACACTTCATTTTAGAGTGTGAAGCCTTTAAGGACAATAGGGACAGATACGCAAATGTCTTGGCGGATAAATCTTGGGATGATCTATTCTTAGCCTCGCGGAGGTTAAAATATTTCCTTCCTTCCTTCAAGATGGCTTTCTCAAGCACCCTATGTGCTGTACTTCACACTTGTTGGTTTTAGGAACGGTTAGTTCAATGGGAGAATCGCCCTCCCCATTTGAATTTTCTTCCTCAAAGTTTAAATGCGGAGCAATTGGCTTTGGCATTCACCCAATTTGGTTGGCAAGAAGAAGAGTGAAGAGAGGCAGCAGGACCTGCCAGAATGGAAGGTTGACCCTTTTTCTCTTTGGGTAAATTAACAAGTTATTTTATACTACAGCCGAGAAAATATCTACAAAAACACAGCCTTTCTTTGGGCCCTTTAGTCTCATTCTCGTTGGAATTATTAACTTCTACGTGTCTCATAAATTAAGGTGTGATACTTGATCATATGACAAGGTTGTAGTTGTTATTAATAATCTTTAAAGTCTATAAATTCCACGATTTGGGTTGGAATAGGTTGGAATAGGTGGATTTTTCTGGCACGATTTTGAAAAAAACTGGCAGAAATTTTTCAAAATCCAGGTTACAGATGTGAGTTCTGGAATTTTGGGTGCCCCAGGGGTTTCTGAGGGTGCTGAATCCATTTCTAACATCAAAATTGTGATTAAACACAGTTAATTTTGATTTTGCAAAATAAAAAACACGGGATTCAGGCAAAAAATGGCCGTCCTGTCGAAATTGTCAAATTTTTAGATGTCTCCATTATTAATGGCCATTGAAATATCGTTTCTCTGTATGTGAATAGTTTGCTTCTAAGATTTAAGAGATTGTTAAATTTAGTTAGATATGAGAGATTCTCTCCAACTAGTTGGTTCTTATTTTGGTGTGTGATTCTCTTAACAAGTGTGTCTATCTTAGACAAATATTGATGTATTTATATGTGTAGTATTATTGATTGAATAAATCATTCAATAAAGCTTTGATGTGTGAAGAAACAATATCTACTGTCCCATTTCTCTACATGGTATTCATCCATATAGAACTGACTCTCTCACAAGAGGGGTTGTGATCATGCAAATATTCAACATTGCTAATCCTCTGTAGATTTAGGATTAGAGTAGGAGAGTAGAGTGTTTAGTGAATGTTGCTATGGTGTGTATGTACGATTCTGCTATGATTGGTTTGTAGCATTATAAATTATTTGTCCATCATTTCATGACATCTGCCTGGAGGTAGTGTAGCTTCTGCCAGTGATATTCATGAAGATAGCCACATGAGAAAGCACTGGATCTGTCCCCTGATAGAGATGTTGTCATTCGCAGAAGGAAATGTTCTTTTATGCAGAAAGCTGGACCCTGTCAACAGCGAACTGAGTATAAATTGAGTTAATGATCCCTGTTGGCTGTTGTGATGCCCTAATTGTGGCAGCAACAAGAAAGCTATGGAAGCAATTGGCAGGATAGCGTCAAGCTCGTTGTCTCCTAATGTTTGCCATCAAAAAATACTAGGAATGGATTGTTGCTCAAAGTAGCAGAGATAGGAGATGGTGGGCGTTTCATTCATAGGTTTGGGCTTTCATTCTCAAGTTCTTCAACCCACAATTGAGAAGATGACAGAAGAGGATAAGAACAATACATGACAGAAGAGAAACTTCTGTGTGGTTGACGAGGATAAGAGTGCAGCTTCATATGTGGCAAACTCATAACATGTTAAGGAGGTCAAAGACGGTTTGGTCCATATTGGTGATCGTGCATATTCAAGTTATTAAAGTGGAAAAGAGCGACCATGGTAAGTTTGTTAGTTAATGCATATTTTGGTAATAGCATTGAATATTAATCAAATGAATCCAAGGGAACGTGTTGACAATGTATTTCATGTATTCTCATGATAAAGGAGGTGGTATGTTTCTTTGGAGGTTACGGTTTGAAACTTCTTACCTCATGTTTTAGGCACGAGTGTGCTATGTTTTGTCATCTTGTTATTGGTGCCTCAAGGTGTTGTCAAAAGAGAATGGACATGACATTGAAGTCATGAATTGTTGTGTATGGTCATGTAATATGATATTTATTTTGCGAGAGCACAAATGTTGTAATTAGGGCTGAGATAGGTCCTAGAGAAAGGAACATTGTGGACTGTTTCTTTATTTGGTTTGATCAAGTTGTAAATGAGAGTAGTGTAAGAGGGAATACCTCGAACAAAGAATAGCTCTTGGTTGCACAGAGAGGGTCGAAAGTGTGTAGCTATCAGGAAGAGGTATGTCTTGAAATTTAACATTGATTTGCCTAACCTAAATTTGCAAGGATTCATCTATATTGGAATTAAGTACTCCAATATTGGACAAATTTGTTTTGCAGGGTACAGACTGTTAATGACAAAGAGAAAGACACCAATTATGTACATGACTCTAAAAAATCACAGGTGAATGTGGAAATCCAAGAAGAATATTGGACAAGGATGTTGAAGATGCAGATGTCAAAGACGCAAATGAAAACTCCAAATATGTGAACTATTGGCAGGTATATGGATTTGATCATATCAATCATGATCTCTTGTTGATTTTTTGTAGCCCTAGATGGCAATACAATGATATGTAAATTTTATTTCTCTGTATGATTGATAAGGTGTGAAAGAAAAATACAAGATGCTTTGTCTCCTCTAATTGCTCCTTGAAAACTATTTGATGAATGTTGTGTCATAAGTCTTCAAATCGACAAGTGCAAAGCCTATTCAATTTTGACATATTTCCTTTACAATGCACAAGTACATAGATTGCAATAGTGTTTCACTTACTTTTCGTAAATGTTACATAAAAATTTTCATAAATGTATGAATTCTCCTCACATCAAACTCAAATTCATGTTGTTACCCACAGTGTCTTGGAAATGGAAATGAGTGGGTCCATAATGAAGACTAAATGTTAGCACATGCAAAGGACAACCATTATGGACAACCATTATGAGAAGGATCTCATACTTGTGAAATCTTGTTTTTGTATGAAACAAATTTGAAATTTTTCTAGCTGAAATTATTATAATGATATCTCATAGTAACTAAATGTGTATAATACATGTGAGATAGTGGATCTATCTACTGAATATGTAAAACTTCCCAGACGTCACTAATCGATTTGGAAACCTAAGATCTTAACCGGCCTTGAGTCTCAATAATCCACAAGCAAACCCAACTTCTCTATGCCAGAGAAGGTAACAAATATGCTAGATACTTATAACAAAAAGCATTATAGATCTCTTTACAACATTACCATTTAAATGCTATCACACATCAAATGGAATCAGATTTTACCCTAGAGACCCTAATGTAGAAAATCAGCATCTATGGGATTTCTTCTTTCTCGATCCAGAGTAAGTAAAAGAGAGAGTGTACAATCAATAGTCAGAAATACAATAATAGAACCTGATGGGTCAAAGCCCTAGATCTACATGCAGCTGCAACTGCTTCTCTTGGGAAATGCGCCACGACTGTCTACTCTAACTCTGAATCTCTAATTATTGCCTCTGCCAATCTCTGGAAGAGATATTGTCTCTCTAACCCTTGAATCTCTAATCACTTCTATGACAGTGTTATCACACATATATTGCAGCTGGGCTACCATGATGCAGCATATAGATTGATATCTTTATTTTTTCGAGCTATTCATTCAAATGGGGTTTTAGCATGGATCATTACAGCCTCAGCCATCTCAGAGCCTTGTTTAGCAGTATTTCCTTGTCGAGATTGAGATTTCCTTGACCATTGAGAGGATTTCAGTGGTGACCTAGTTCATTGAGCAGAGTAGCAAATTAGATGTGGTACACAGTTATAGAGGGGCTTATCAGATGAAGATAGGTATAAGGTGAGATCAGGTATATGGATCCTTGGTGAGTTTTTTTCTCTTTGATGTATGTTAAATGGTGTAGGTGGGTAGACTGCAACCAACCCCAACCAACACTACCAGGATCTAGGGGCTCCTACACTTAGCAGGATTTCCCAATTTAGCCTAATGGCCAAATTCTGCTCCAAATATTGCCTCCCCGCAACTCTGTTTCCGCATTCGGGTTGCGGGATGCGGGATCTCGAACACCCAATGTTGCGCTCCATAAATTTCTTTCCGCAACGGCCTTCCCGCAATCGGGTTGCAGGATGCGGGATGCGGGGTGCCAACTTCCCAAAGTTGCTCCCCTAAAACTTCCTTCCCAAAATTCTTCCCCCGCAATTTTCCTAGCCGTCAAATCTTTTCGGCCTTCACTCCGACCGTCGATCTTCTTCTTGACGCGGACCTCTCAATTCTCTGCGGATCTGTTAGCTTCCTCGCAACTTCCGTTACGGGTTTCTTCTGGGTCGTCAGATCTTTATCTGCAGACTCAATCTTCACCGTTCATTCTCTGCAAAACTCGTTAATGGCAGAAAATCTGTGGGTTGCGCCGATCGATCATGAAATTGATCGATCCAGTCTGCAATCATCCTGATTCTTTAGCCTATCACTCTTATGCATGCATTCACACTCTACTTCAACTATTCAGGCAAGTGATGAGTGAAATTAGGACTTCACTGAAATACACAAATGTTCATGGAAAATACACAGTTCAACACAGTACATGCATAAAGGCTAACAACCCTACAAACACATGGTTTATCCTTCTATTAAGCAATAAAAGGAAAATGCACACAGCTTGGATCTCTCTTCTTCTGATTCTTCAAAATATTTACAAGTAGGCACCATACATAGGTTTGTCCTCTTCTCTGCAAACTTGGAATTCTAAATGCTGAAGAGCAGAACCCCCTCTCCTTCTCTACTCTGCCTATTTAACCTAAAATGTTAACTCCTACTCTGAGTGGTCCTACAACCAAAACAAACCACTACCGCGCATGCTGAAACGTCCCTGTCCAAATAGCTTGTGGCTTGATCTTCACGCAGGGAGTCGTGATCTACCATCATGCCTATCGCTTGCTAACAAACTATGACTCATCAGAAAACCAAAAAGATTCCTCAGCATGTGACCAACTCATCACATTGCTGGCATGCCACTATACTTCTGCAGCATGACTCATCTAGTACTGACATCTATCAGATTAGATCTTTTATCCTATGCTTGCTAGCTAGAAATAAACTCTTTACAAGAAATTTACAATGGTTTTACAATGAACCCCTCCTTGGGCTAATGTCAAGACCTTAGGGTCTGACCAGAAATCTAGTATTTGTCCTTGAGAGCTAAAGCTCCTGCATCAGACTCCCAAAGTAGAAAGAATCATGACCTCCTGGTCATGCATCTGCAGCTCCTGTCTTCCTGGATCCCAAACTCTTGTTTGCTGCTGTCCATAAGCTTCACCATCTTCATTTTTCTTTGGTTGTAACCTTCCAGGCTTCCATACCTTATGTTGTAGCACTCCATTGTCTTTTCCTTCCTCATTCCCCACTCTCCATTCAACCTTATAGTGGTTTGCTTGCTTTACCCTACTGTAGCTTTTCTCAGGAATTTTCATTAACTCCCATAGTTCATCTATGGAACTTTTCAACTCAGTCTGCTGCTGCAAACAACTCTTTTCTTCTTCACTATGCCACTGTACTCTGCTATACTTTTCCCATTCAGCTCTAAACTGCTAAACATTTCCTTCAACTTTTCTCAATTCAATCTCTGTTTTTACTTGCAAAATTGCTTCAAATGTTGTCCCAGACATTGCTTTGGGTATTTCTCTAGGCACTGCTCTTGATATTGCGCTTGATATTGCGTCCACCCTTACTGATCATGCTCTATGTCTGGAAATTTACTTTCCAAAAGTAATTTGTCTCTCAGTTTTCTGATTGGAACAACATAGTCCCTCACACTGCTCTGCATATTAGTTAACATAACATACTTTAGCCAACTAATATTTCTTTTGTCTCATTCAAAACTTGAGACATTTCCATCTCATTGACTGCAATCCTTTTCAACAAACTCTCCAGCCATTCATCTTCTTCCTGACTCATCTCAACCACATCATCAGTATGCTGATCATTAAGTTCAGCACAACTCTCTTCCTCTTGTTCCAATACTTCCAGCCAGTACTCCAAACATTTATTTTCTACTTGATTCCCTTCAAGTGCTTCTTCAGTATGTTGCATTTCTGTGTTAGCAAAACTCTCCTCTAGCTCTATCTTGACAATCTTTAGTAATTTTCCTTCAATTCCTTGACCACTTCTATTAGTCACTTCAGTCTTCCTCAGCCCCAAGATTGTTTCATCTCCAATTTGAGACACAGTAGCCTCATCCTCATCCTTATGATTTTCTTCTCCCTTGTCACTGAACAAAATTCTTTGTGACACTGTTTCATCCATCTTTGTCAGAATAGAATTCTGATCCTCTATTCTTATGACAGTCCCAAAGGTTTGTCCATCACTCTTACTTTGGCTCTCTAAGTAGATCAAATCTTCTTTGTCCTCATCGAGAACAAATTCCTTCTCATAAGACATGACTGTTGTTATCACCAACCTTGTAGTTGCCTGTGTGAGGTGGATCCAGGATGGATGGTAGAGGGGCAAGCAACTAAGGGGTGGAACCAAGACTACCTAGACTCCCAAATGGATGGTTTCCACGCCAATCAAGGCAGCCTTCACTTTATGTTATCTAAGTCCAAGACTACAACGAGGGAGACCCGGATCTACTCCCGACAGGAGAGATCAAACCTAGACACCAGAACAGATCAAATGTGGCTTTGAGCTACGTAAGGTGTAAGGTAAATGGAAACCCTAGCTCTAGAGTTTAGGTACTAGCAACTAATGGAGATGACCACTGTCTTGAGAAATGTAACTGTGACAGGGTGAGCAAGGACAGAGTTGGGACTGTCAAGTACCAAGGAGACAGACTCAATGAAAGATAGGCTAACTTGAGTTATCAATGAATGTTGGCAAAGAGAATGGGAGTAAGGTCAATTTAGGGCTAGTGCTAGAGATAAAAGATCAATTCCTTTCGTGCATTGGGCAATCTGATGAGGGGGCTAGGAGGCTGAAAGTCAATTTTTCAGATCTAGGCCGACCTGGCAGGAACTAGCTCAGCGTTGGAGGTGTTCTGGAGTGCTCAAGCCCTGATCTATCCACCTGGCCTGTCAGATTTCAGAAAAAAGTAAACTCCAGAAAAGTCCAATTTTCAGTGAAGGCGCCAGGGCTGTTTCAGTCTAAGACTCAAATCTAGGTCAAACTGTCATGAATCTGGACAGCGTTGAGGGTGATTTGGACTGTGTGGGACCCGATCTATCAGTCTATGAAGTCAGAAATCAGAAAAAGTCAAAACCCTAGCAGGTAAAATTTTCATTGGGGGGTTATGCAGTTTTCAGGCTAAAAATCAGGTCTAGGTCAAACCAGTAGGAATTTGACCAATGTTGTAGCAGATTCAGTGAAGGAGAGGCCCAATCTATGAAACCCAAAAGTGGTTTGGCCAAAGATAGGACGGTTCCTAGATCTAGTGCTTTTAGGGTTTTTTAGTATTTTAGGAGTTTTCAGAAAAATGGAAGGAAAAACAGGTACAATGGATTCATATCTGTTAAAGAGAAGAGAGTTATCTGTTGGATCGTACCTGGAAATGCTTGTAGAAGTCTTAACAGTGATGATCTTTGCTATCCTAATCAATTCTGGAAGATCCAAGTGATTTCTATGACAAATGTAAGCTCCAAGCCACCAATGCGCCCCCTACCCTGCATGAGCAAATGTCAACAATATCAGATTTTCTAAGACAAGATAAAGAAACTAAATGCTATAGGAAAGTAAAAAAAAAGAATCATAGATCACAATGAAACTAATGAAAACCCACTGATCCAAGACGAAGATAACCGAACGAGTTGAGGTCCCCCTGCAAAAACGCTCCAGTGAAAACGCCCTCCTGTAGACAAGACAATGATAGCAGAAAAAATATAGATCTCACATGAATTTCCACAATGCTAGGAAGCAGAAGACTATCCAATCACCATTTGAGAACATCAGATGCAAAGTAGATCCAAAAAATATCCATAGAAAAATCTTTCTATTATTCAGATCTAAGAGCCAAAGACCCCTTACAAATGAGAAGCTCTCTCCTTTAAATAGAAATGAGAGAACCACAATCATAACCGAATC
>LPNX011115060.1:166037-215658 GCA_001517045.1 Pseudotsuga menziesii
ATTGTTGAGATGAGCTCAACATACAATACATGGATCAATATAACCATAAAGTACCAAAGTGGACTAAATCACCCATAAAGAGGGTACCCACTCAACAAGAAATAAATGAAGCACATGGTGGGTCCATGGAGTGTTGACTAACTCCCTCTGGGTGTCCCCATGGCACAATAAAATAATATAATATTTTAATCCTTTGACTTTGTTCCTCCTTGAGGAAATCGTGAGCCTCCCAAAAGCTCCAGAAAATAATATAAAAATGCCCAACAATAGGTGTGGGCCCAATCAGGGGCTGCAACTGCTGGAGATGGCGTGGAGGACATCACTCTCATCATTATGACTCATCCCATGTCATTTCCTTGCCTCAATAGCCCAAATCGATTTCTTCAATAGCCATTTAATCATTTTTTAATCTGCCTCGAGAAACGTGAACCTTCCAAAACAACCTCCTAGGGTGCCTGCGTTGTCAAACTGAGCCCACCAAGCTCTCTGGGATGGGGGTACTATGGTACAAACAAGTGGCTGCACCCCCTATGCCCATACAATGCCCTAGGAGATCCAACTTAAACATCTCTCTGCTCAGACATATCAACCTGTGAAGAAAAACTACATCAAAGAGGCAGAATGAGCCTGATCATATCTGCAAGTGCCCGGAATTGGAAATAAACTGTCTCATTAGACTCAGAGAGTCCAAATCCATCTAAGGTGTATACTCATACCCCTCACAGGTCTCTATCTGATCATCAACCATATCCAATAAACAATATAACCATCTGTAAATGATCAGACACAATAATAACTCAGACTATCATCCATCTGCTGCAAGTGTTAAACGGCTAAGACATGCTCTACAACTCATTCAAGCAACAATCACAACAAGTAGCAGTCATTTCACTGGCGGTACATCTACAAATACATATATAAGGCTTTATTTATTATTACTCAGACTAGACTTTCAGGACTATACTCACTTCATAGCTGTAGCCAATTTGCTAGTGAAGGGTGAAGGATGAAATTGACAAGGCTAAGGAAAATGATGACTTCCTACTTAACATCATGACACTTTGGATATGGAAGGGGAATACTCACTATAACCAATGTTAGAGAAACAACAACATAAGGAATGGCAGTGCCTCACAAATGGGTGAGTTGTTTAGAGAGTGCTTATTCAACTTAGGCATCATGACTACATCAAGCTTGATCTAGTTTCATTAGGATCATCAATTTTATTTCCATGGCCTTTTTGGCCTATATGACCCTTTGGGACTTCACCAGTGCTTAAAAACACAGCTAATCGCAGCTTTCATCCGGGACATATTTATTTTATAAGGTCAGCAATATTTGGATATAGCATATTTTTAACCATTGGTTTTTTGGACCTTTTCTTATACTCTTCAAGGAGTATTTTAGCATTTCATTGCTCTTTCCCTCTTTACATATGTTAAGAAACACAGTTTTATCATTTTCATTTTTCATGGGCGCATATTCAATATTTCCAATACAGGTAGTACATGAGCTTTCAGGTTTAGCCAACAACATCTCAAGTGACTTGGGGGAGTTTTGCACAGTGCCAAACATCGGGACAACCGACCAGAATGATTTAGGCATACATTCCAACTCACCAAAGGCAAGTTTTGTCACCAACTCAGAGCCGAGACACAATTTAAACAGGGAGGCTTGTCCAACAAAGGTTCTAGCAGGGGAAAAGGTCCTCCATGCCATAAGTCAAGAAGTCAGTTGGGTTGAAAAAAAAATTGGAAGGTAATGGATGGGTGGAGATAGTGAATGATGAAACCAACACTAGCAAGTCAAAACAAATGTGGGAATGACTACCTCTATTCTCCCTAAGGAGGGTAAAACCAATGAGTATAGATCAAGAACTTCCAAGTTTAAGAAGGGACATCAATACATAATACAAAATACATCCAAGTCCATATAATTATGACCTCCAGATCATGACACCACATGTTAATACATGTCACAGAAATGAGTATAAGAGCAATGATAACCATAACACAATATAAAAAGCTGAGTCATAATCATGCAATATAATCCATTTGAAACATCTTTTGTCCAATGAGAAAGCACTGATATAACACTGGGCATCAATAACTACTCTGTAATGACTAAATGGCTACATCGGTCCTCAGATCTGAGCGTCCTGAGACTCAGTCCTGACATGGGAGAGTACAATAGTCCACCAATACAATAATGATCCGTCAGAACTGCTCATCTCAGCATCTCATATGTAAGAGATTTGGCTGAAAAATGTACTATGTCTGAAAAATAGAATATGGTAGCCTGGCTACTATATATGTGATAACAACTGTCTCTTCCCCAATAAGATTGTTGTCTTCAATAATTAAGGACTCTGTAGACTCCTTCTGCTACAATAACTCATCTCTTCCTTTGTCATTGCTTGACAACACTTCCAGATGGCCATCTAGACTAACTAGATCTTCCACACTTTCATCTTTGCCTATGCGCTCCTCAATGTACTTCATCTCTTCATCAAAACTATTAAAAATAGCTTATTTACCTGAGGTTTCCATTCGCAATTAAACTCAGATTTCTCTAACAAGTTCTCCAGCAATAACATCTCCATGTCAGCTTCTCCAAGCACAGTATCTTCATGCTTGACATCTTCCTCATCTTTATGCCTTTCCTGGCAACCTTCAGTTTTCTTCATTTCTAGGACTGATCCCTCTTTAGTCTGAGACATAGCTACCTCACTTTCATCTTCACTGCTATCTCCCGTTATGTCACAAGCCCAATCTCTCTGTGACACTGCCTCTTCATCTTCTATCAGAATAAAATTTTGATCCTTCATCACTGTGACAGTTCTAGATGTCAGTCCAACCATCTTTTCTTGACCATGCAAACAAGTCAACTCCTCTTAATCTTCGTTAATATCAGGTTTCATCATAGGAAGCATGACTGCTTCATCTTCATTAGCGTTACCTTCATCACTTGACAAGGAATTTTCAATTTCCTTCTGCTGTAACACTTCATCTTTGTCTTTTCCTGCAAGACACTCTTCATCACATCTTGCTTTCCAACCTCCAATGTCACTCAAGACAACCTCAAAAGATAGATTGTCTTTTGCATAACCTGCAAGCACATTTACATTGTTAGTTTTAAAATCACAAGACCTGCTGGTCTTATTTGATGATTCTATCACCACATCTTCTGGCTGTTGCAAGTCTTCCATATGACTCAGAAAATCTTCATCGCCCTTCCTCTCAGCTTCTTCAAGTATAACAGATGAATACTTGATGTCCTTCTTTGTTTCCTTCAACTCTTGGTCATCATCATGTGCCAAGTCTTCTTTGTTCTCAGCTTTCACAGTAAGCTAGAAATCATTACTTTCACTTAGCTGTGTACATGCATGTACATGAGACTCAGCCGTCTCATCTTCTCCCAGAACAGAATTCAGAGTTTGTCCTCTTCCTTCATCTTCTATGACAATATTAGCAGATTGTCCTTCTTCATTCTTTGTACCTGAAGACACACAAAATATTAGTTTCCAAACATTGAGACCTCTTGGCCTCTCTTGAAGCTTCAGCCTTCAAGACTTCTCTCAGACACTCTCTCGCCTTGAGTATCTCTTCTTCACACTGAGCATTCATCAGTTGCTCTTCTCTCCTTTGTAGCTTATGCCACTTCACCTTTCTTTTCACAAGAAAACCACATCTTCGGTCTTCTTCCTCCTTCTGTAGCAGCTCCATCAGTACTTTCAGACGGACTTCTATCTCAGCCTTTTCTCTCTCATACTCTTCATCACTCAACTTCCTCCATATGCCATTTTCCTTGGCATTTTCTTTCCTCTCTTTGTGGCTGCCTCCTGAACCTTAGCTATGACTCCTAATAGTCATCTTCTTGAGCTTCTTTCACTCTCTATGAGTTGCACTAGCCTCTGCAGTAACAGTTTTCCCTGTAACATTTCTCCCTGCTACACCTCACCTCAACAAACCTCCTCTGTGCTTGGTCTTTTGGCAAGTACTGGTCCTCTTTCTGGAACCCTTCTGAGCACTTCTCTATGCCCTGTTGTCTGCCGATTGCACACCAGCAATAGAAACTTTCCGAAAGCTGTCTCCTCACTTAGAAAAGTGGGAGAGGTGTGACCTTGGGGGCAAGCACAGAGCTAGGTACTATCACCTACTCCTAGCTCCTCCGTTTAGGCTAACTCCTAACGAAGCCAAGGGGGGTAGTCTCTAACAAAGAGTTTTCTAAAGCTCAATGTGTTTAAAGTATTTTAATTAGTTGCGGATGCGGATGGGTGTTATGTAGGAGTTATTATGATTCGAAGTGTTTATTTATTATGAGTATCACACTTAATCAAAAAGCAATCCACATTGCTAACAAGAGATTAACAGATAAACAATGATTCCAGACTTTAATTGTGCATTCAAAGAAATAAATTGTAATAAACCATAGACAATTTATCAAATAATATAATTATGCAAATTAAAAAAGGACCAATGCCTTATGGAGTCAATAATGCTGAAATGCGCAAGAGAATTAAACACAAGTCTAGAAATCAAACTAGTGAATGTTAGGTGATGCGAGTGCTCTTGGTAGGTTTTAAGGATTTTATGTGGTCTTGATTAAGGTGTCAACGAAGGTTTGTCAAACGCCGGGAGAATCTTCTAAGTTCACTCCGTTGAAGACATGTCGGGCTCGCCCAGTATCCCAGGTTGGTATCACAAAGATTGACCAGCTAGCTGAGAAGCTTAAACAGCGGGGTTCTGGCGTCTCTACTAGGAAGTACTTTGGAAAATTCCCTACAACGCCAATGCATTGGTTGCGGGGTGTTAAATTTTATTAAGTTATTTTTGCAGGGTTAAAGATCTAGTGTCGTTTTTGGGTACTCCGATCTGAGATCGGTCAGAGCATACTCCGGCAAGGAGGGGACGAAGTCAATTAATTAAGGGGTGTGTGTTGCAAATTTTATTAAATCAATTAATTAGGACTCTCCGACAGAGAGCGCTCTTGACCCCGTCTTATGACGGTGGTTCAAGAGACTTATCTAATCTAAGATGCCTAATGCAAGGGTATGCAGTTCTATGAATGCTCTCCGATAGAGAGTGCTCTTGACTTGTGTTACTGCAAGTTCAAGAGTCTTACTTAATTCGTTAAACTTTGAATGAAATAAATAAAACAATAAAAATCTAACTACCCAAGAGTCTTTTTCAGGCTTTTTAGGGCCCTAATCGAGAAAGCAAGGGGGTAAGTATATAGTAAGAAATATGCCACGTTCAATTTAAACAATCAAAACAATATTTTAACTCATTTTCTATGGACAATAAATTAATCAAACATGCACTACCTTACTAAGATTATGTAATTATCCTACCCTATTCTACCATTAGCAATTTAAACAAAAATGAAAAGCATGGCAATGAGACGATACAGGCTTCCCCCAAATGGGGGAAGAAGGGTGTGGGAGCCGTAATCCTACTCGCTTTTTTATTAATTTTACAATTTTTTGATGACTTGTTCTTTGCCTTTTCCTGGAAGAACAGGGAAAGAAAGGGATGGAAGAAGAGGGAAAAATGTCTTTTTTGTTCTTGCTTGCTCGCTTGCTTTATTTTAGCCTTTGGGCTTTTCTCGATTCCTCCTGCAAATAAGAGCTTTAAACAGTTCAAACGTTATGCATTAGTCAAAACTTTAAAGACAAACTACAAACTAAATTCTCGAAAAAAAGGGTAAAAACCAGCGGTGAAAGAAGAGGAAAGAGAGAAGAGAAAAACCAAGAAAAGGGAGAGAGAAAAGGTGAAAAAGAGGGCTGTCCTAAAGGTGAAAAAGGGGGCTGTCCAAAGGCAAAAAGAGGGCTGTAAAACAGTAAAAAAGAGGGTAGCGAACAGTCAAAAGAGGGCTGTCCAAAAACAAGAAAGAGAGGGTTGTCCAAAGTGAAGAAAAGGGGCAAAAACTAGGGCAAAAGAGGGCTATCCAAAGTGAAGAAAAGGAGCTGCAAACTAAAATGAAAAGAGGGCAGCAAAGAAGAAGAAGGAAAGGAAAGCCAAACAAGGCAATGGGAAGGGAGCCTAAGGATGGAAAGAAGTAAACTAGGGATTCCTAAGTAGCCGGTAACCAAGGAAACATTAACTTGTGGATGGAACACAAGAGAGAAAGAGTTATTCCCAGCTTTCTTTTTGAAGCAAAAGATGACGAACCCTGTAGGTCCTGCAATTAAAAATGTTAAATTCAAATGGTTGTTTTGAAGCATGGGATAGAAGCAGCTGAGCTCACACCCTTCTACGATCTGTGAAGCCTGAATCACATCAAAACTTAAAACAAGAAGTGAGATAAAATATATGCTAGTATGTTAGGCAAATCAAATCAAGATCAACATTTTGTATTACTTACTACTCATGTCCATCAAAATATCGATTTACTTTGCATAAATAACCAAATTGAAACTACAAATGGCTATTCTACTGTGCCAACAATGGCCTTCTTGAGCTAGCAAAATATTTAATCACATACAAGTATTTAAATGAGATGAGTTAGAGACAATATCACCTCAACCATGAGGAATCCAGCACAATAAAAAACCCATAGACCTCCAAAGTCGAATATCTTTATTAACAAAGCCAAAAGAAAATGCTTGATACAATTTTCTCAGAGTAACTTTAACCCAAAAGTTCCATCCCAATAGAGCTAAAGAAGCCTCTATTTATATCAATGTTACAAATATTGTGTCGACGAAGATATCTCCGAGGGTCCAAAAAGAAATTATCGGATTTATCGGTGAAAATGTCGGCAAACATCGGCAATATATCGGCAACTTAAAAAAAATACAAAAATATTCATTTTTTTCGATTTTCTAAACATCTAAATGCTGTAAATTTTAATTTTAATTTATATATTAAAATTTTAATTTATCAATAAACTGTAAATGTTTTAAAATTTTAATGTATAGTATTATTATGTATAATGTATTATATATTATAATTAATAATTAATAATTATATATATTATATATTATATATAATTATTAATGAAAATAATGAAAATATGTTATAAACCATATTATAATAGACCTTTACCACATGTTATATCAACGTGAAGCATACCAATGAATACCATATTATAAGTTATAACAATATGACAAATGATCCTTTTGGGAATTGAACCCAAACCTCATAATAAGGTCACCATGACCCATTAACATGGTTCAAAAGATTATATTAAGATATAGTTTAAAGTTAAACTCTTAAAACAAAAGAATGAAAATATATTATAAACCATATTATAATAAACCCTTATCACATGTTATATCAACGTGAAGCATACCAACGAATACCATATTATAACAATATGACAAATATGCTTTATCCATAATGTAACCGTTGTTCAAATATACAAATGCCACGGAATTGTCAAACTTTATGCGTTGTTCAAATATACAAATGGCACCAAATTGTCCACGAAGGGATAATATTAACTTGAAGCATACCAACGAATACCATATTATAACAATATGACAAATGAACTTTATCCATAATGTAACGTGGGATAATATTAACGTGAAGCATACCAACGAATACCATATTATAACAATATGACGAATGAACTTTATCCATAATGTAATGTGGTTCAAATATACAAATGACACCGAATTGTCAAACTTTATGCGTTATCCAAAGTAATGCCACGAAGGGATAATGTAACGTTGTTCAAATATACAAATGCCACTGAATTGTCAAACTTTATGCGTTATCCAAAGTGATGCCACGAAGGGATAATATTCAACGTGGTAACAAAACTTGCTTTTCGGAGAGGTCCGCAGACTTGAACCCACGGACTCATCCTCATCTACCAGCGCTTTAATATTATATATTAAACATATTATTGTAAGTCCATCGGCGTTTAAACTTTACCCACAGAAACCCACAGTCCGTCGGCGTTTACCCACAGTTCGCCAGCGTTTACCCATAGTTCGCCCGTGATGCTACCTATCGACTCGCAATTTTGGCTGAAAAAATCGCGATTTTATCGCCAAAAAATCGCAATTTTTAGATACGAAAAATGGCCGATGTTTACCCCGATTTTTGACGATAATATCGCCGAGGAGATCGTATCGCGATATATCACGATATTGGCGATATATCGCCGATATTTGTAACACTGATTTATATAATAAAAGAAGAACACAAAACCCTAAAACCAGAAAACCAGACTTAATCGGACCGGCACACCACTGAAAGACCAGACCTGAAGAAGATGAGCTGGGAGTGTGGGGAGGTCTCCACCTAGGCAAGGCACCCCCACTCCAACCCTAGGCGCTGAAAACAAGCCACACGTGTGGATGATGCCCTCATGAGGAAGAGGGGCATGAGGATGAAGAGGGGCGTGAACCAGCTAAAGAGAGGCGTGGGCTAGGTAAGGGAGAGCTACTACTAGGTCTGGAGGAGCCACTGCTGGTGTAATCATCAGTCCCTGCCTCGATCAAATCATCAAACCAATGAGTGCTCTCCATCTCATCCAATTTGGGAGTTTAGCTGTAGATAACAAGTCTGTTAACTGAATATATCTTTATTGCTCACTGAATGCTGACTGAAGCTGAGTTATGATAACTCCAATCATCATAAATGCCCATTGACATGTCATTTAGCCTTTTATTTCACTGAATTTGGATTAATTTGGAGAGTTTTGGATTTTCTCCAAAATAATCATTTTTTAATAAAAAATCAATTTTTTCCCCAAAAATGACTTTTTTGAGAAAATGTGCATGATGTGTCCGATTAATGATCTGAAAGTTGGATCTGACTGGCTAGCCGATCAAGAATGATTTTTGGCTTAAGGTTAGAGCCTTCAATCACTAAATTCGGGGTCTGGATGACTAACTTATTACAAATGGGATTTTTCCATAAATTAATAAAAAAACTTAGGGAAATAATTAAAAAATTAAAAATTAATTTTTTAACGCGTCCAGTAAAAATTGATGGTCCTATTGACTTAGGACATGACCATGCTTTACTCTAATAATGCCTAATAGGTTTATATACACTTAGTTGGGCTTTAATAACTCCCCAAGGCCCAGAATTCAAAATTGGGCATTCCAGCTTTGGAAGAAGCGGGAGAAAACCTCGTAAATTATACTCGGCTATAGACAAAGCATAATTGTCAAAGAAAAAAAACTCCCTGGAATACCTTAGTTGAGATTCTACGTCTTAGGAGACCGAACCATTCAAAACACCCTACTAGCACTTTTTATTACAAACCCCACGGGGCCATGGTCAAAATTATTCAAATAAAAAACTGGCTAGCCAAAATTGGCTAGACACAAAGACGGATCAATGATACACTGGAATCAAACATTGGACATGTTTGTCAACCGGCGGCTCCTCAGGTAACCCAAATATGGTACAAAAAAGTTGGTAACATCTAGCTCCAACTGTGGGACAGGTACTTGCTTGATCTATTGATCAAAAAGAGTGCCTGAGAATCCAGGAATCTCTGGTACAGTGGCTCCTCCAGACCTAGCTCCATAAAAATATGCCATGATGAAATACCAGAAAAAAAAAAAGAAAAAATATATATATATATATATATATATATTTTCAAGATAAAGTACATGAAATAAACTTTTTCTTTTTTAGCATGTATAAGTGAAAATATAATACAAATGCAAATAAAAAATAAGCACTTTGATACAACATTTTACATGGATATGATACATAACATATAGTACAAAAATAAAGTACATAAAAATACAACAAGGATGGGTTTAGTAAAGCCCTAGGATGACCCCTTGGTCATCTTGGAGGTTGTTTCGATAAAAGGGCTTCAAGTGTTGGCTATTCATGGGCAGGTTTAATATTTCTCCATCCATTGTGTTAAGGAGGAAAGAATCGGTGCCAGCTGTATCGCGGATGATAAACGGGCATTTCCAAAGGATGTCAAATTTTTCATGCTTCCCGGGCTTCTCCATTCTCTTATCCCATAAGAGAACAGTATCTCCTATTTGGAAAGCTCTCGGTCTAGCTGATTTATCAAAGGTGCCCTTCATGCTTTCTTGATGTCTGAGTGACTGATCAAGGGCGGCTCTTCAAGATTCATCCAACTCTATGATCTGATTGATCCTTTGCTCCATTTCTGCTTGTTCTGTGCCATATTCACTTAACATCCTGAAGATCGGAATCTGCATGCTGACCGGAAGGGTGGCTGTGAGTCCATAAACAAGCTCAAAAGGTGACTTTCCCGTTGAGTTCTTCTTAGTGATCCTATCTGCCCACACAGCATACTTAATCTTGCTATCCCATGATCTTTTATTATCCCCCACAGTTTTCTTAAGAATAGTCATCAAATTTTTATTAGTGGACTCAGCAAGTCCATTACCCTGTGGATAATAATCAGATGACTGGGATAGGATAATGCCATATTTGAAACATAAGTCATTGACCTTTTCAGAACTAAAAGCTTTGGCATTATCGGTTGTTATCTTAAGGGGAGTTCCGAATCTGGTGATGATTCTTTCCTTGATAAAATCTATAACAACCTTTTCAGTGGCAGCCTTAGTGGATATAGCCTCTACCCACTTGGTGAAGTAATCTGTTGTTGTGAGAATCCAGCAAAAGCCATTGCTAGAGTTGTCCTTGAATTTTCCAATAAAATCAAGCCCCCATTGCTGAAAAGGGGCGAGGACCACAACCGGAGTAAGGGGAAGAGCAGCCAACTTCTGCTTCCCAGTGAAAAGCTGGCACTCTTGGCAACACTTGACATGCCTGTGGGCATTTGAAAAAATGGTGGGCCAATATTAACCAGCTCTCAGGATTTTGTGGGCAGTTTTATTTGCTGCATAATGGCCTCCACAAAATCCTGAGTGAAATTCTGCTAAGATCTTCTTAGAATCCTGCTTGTTGATGCACCTAAGTATGATACCATCTGGGTTCCTCCAACCCAGACCCTCTTGGGTGAGGCAATACCTAGCAGTCTTAAGTCTCAAAGCCCTACGCTTGTGCCCTTTGAGGTGATCCGAGCAAGTGAGATGGAGAAGGAAGAAAATGATATCGGAATACCAATGATTGTCAAGGTCTTGAACGACAGGAGTCATGACAGGCTGAGGGATGTCATTTTTTGCAATCATCTCAATGGCTTCTTTGTTCTTCTTAGTAAGCATTCTTGCAAGGCCTTGTCCCTTGATTAATTTAGTGGGCTTTATCTCAAGGTCATATTCCTGGATCTTGGACACCCATGTACCCCTTATTCCTAAACAATCTTTTTGAGAAAGGATATCTTTTACAACAGTATGGGGAACATATCCAATAACCTTAGAATACCCAATATAGGTCCTAAAATGTTTCAATGATTTAACCAAGGCATAAACCTTCTTCTCCATGATGGTATACTTCAGTTTAGAGTTTTGCAAGGCTCTACTCATAAATGCTATAGGTTGCTCGAACCTTTCGAAGTTCTTTTGGAGCAACACACCGGCAATGGTGTCTTCTGAAGCAAAGGAAAAGATCATGAAATCTTTTGCGTAATCTGGGCTGACTAAGATAGGAGACCTGGTAATGGAATTCTTTATAGAATCAAAGGCTTTTCTTCCTTCAGTGGTCCACACAAACTTGGCATTTTTCTTAAGTAAGGCCTGCATAGGTTTCATTAATTCAACCAAGTTTGGAATGAATCTTCTGATAAAATTTATTTGGCCATTGAAGGATTGGAGGGCTTTAACATTCTTAGGAAGGGGAATTTTTCTTATGGCCTCTACTCTTTCAAGATCAATTTTGACACTGTACTTATTGATGATGTGTCCTAAGAGTTTTCCCTCTTCTATGCCCAACACCGACTTAGCCAGATTCAAAGAAATACCATACTTCCTACATTGCTCGAAAATCTGCCTGAGATGACCAACATGGCTGGATCTTTCTTTCGAAAAAACAGTGAGATCATCTTGATAGATTTCAATGATTTTACCAATCAAATCCTTGAAAGCATAATCCATGGCCCTTTGGAAAGTAGCTCCTGCGTTTAAAAGGCCAAAGGCCATTCTCAGATATTCAAAAGTGCCCCAAGGAGTCGTGAAAGTGGGTTTATGCCTATCTTCCTCTTGAATGACTACTTGATTATAGCCAGAAAATCCATCTAGCATCGACATCATGCTTGATCCAGTGACCTGTTGGAGGAGGGTCTCCATGTTGGGGAGGGGGTAATTGTCCTTTTGACATGCTATATTTAGATTTCTGAAATCTATACATATCCTTAAACTCCTGTTCTTCTTTCTAACTACTACTAAGTTAGAACACCACGTTGAATGTCTAGTAGGAGCTATTATTCCGGATGCTAACGTTTTTTCTGACTCCTTTTTAATGATTGGTGCTAACTTAGGATTTATTTGCCTAAGTTTTTGTCTGAAAGGCTTGCCTTTTTGACATTCTAGTTTCAAGGGAATAGTATGTTGAAATACATCTTCCCTATAGGCTTTGAGCTTGTCATAAGTAAAGGAAAATACATCCCTATACTCCTTGACCAAATTTATGAGGCTGTTCCTTTCTTTTTCGGAAGTACCTTTTCCAATTTTTATAATTTTAGGTTTTGTTTCCGTACCAATGTTGATTTCAATGTAATCCCCCGGTTTCATCTGCTCAACATTGCTCTTTCTTCTATCCTGTCTATCAAAGATGTTTTCTAAGGCAACTAGACCACGTGGGACAGGATTGTTAAACTGGTCACCTTCTCCATAAAATTCTTTGTTTTCTTCCTGATCATTTACTTTAAAGTTTACGAATTCATCGACATTATGAATAAATCTCAAAATTTGCTCATCATCTTTGAAGACCTGCCAATGTTCTACATTTTCAGGAACAGAAGGTCTGAAGTTAATCTCTAAAGGACAATCCCCCTCTAACATCTCATCCGATGGCTGAAGAGTTGATGCTGAAACTGCAAGCTTAATGGAGGCACTATTTTGATCTCTAGGGATTGCTTCTATGTTAAGGGCATCAAAGAATTCCATTGTATCCCAGATTGCATTTCTATATTTTTTAAGTCTTTGACACTTACATGCAAACTGACCCTTAACTTGTTGGACAATTAAGTCAGAGTCCCCTTTAATATTAAGCAACTTGATCCCCATGTCCTTGGCAATCTCAATGCCCAGTAGAAGTGCTTCATACTCCGCCACATTGTTAGTTGCTTCGAATTCCAATCTGAAAGCAAAGTTGAAAACCTTACCCTCTGGTGAAATAATGACAACACCAGCCCCCTTGCCCGTTCTAGAGTAAGCACCATCAACATTCATTCTCCATAATTCACTAAGTTTTTCAGTCTTTATCTCTTCTTGGAGGGGTTCCAAGAAGATGGAGTTGATTTGATAGGTACCATTTTCATCAGTGTGGTAAGCATACTCATTCAATGGTCTTTGAGGGTTTTCAACATGGTGTCTTTTCTCCTTTTTAGAATACAACTTAACAAGTGAAAACTCTGATGCTGGTACGGTGGCATAGATCCAATCCATCTGGATTGATCCTCCCAAAGTGGCACCCCATTTCCTAGAAAGCAACATCCCCCATTTGTCTGGAACATCAAAAACAAGGATGTCCATGGTGATTTGGATATTCGGATACTTAACCAATCTAACTAACTGGTTCTCAATCATTCCTTCAACTTTAACCAGTCTAGAGTCCATGGCACATACATTCCGGTATGGCCTTGTAGTTCTTAAGTCAAGCTGCTGCATGACTTTTTTGGTCATGATGCTGGAACTAGATCCAGAGTCTAACATACAATTGTGTAGAAGAAGATCACCCATCATCAATGATACATAAAAGGGGGGATGATCTTCTTTTCTTGGGTCCCTAGTATGTAGAACTATAGGTGGATCGGCAAAGACATTATTTGAAGTTCGCTCCACGGTATCAAAAAAAGTGACCTTTTTAGGGGTAAGGGGCTTTACAGGATTTGAAGGACTTTCTTCAGTTTGAGGATCAACATTACTTTGAGGCTCTAGGATTTTCAAAAGTCTCTCTCTTTGGCCAGGGATTTTACATAATTCAAGGACTGGAACAGGGACCTTTGTATTTGCTAGCCAATTACGTAAGTCAAAACTTAAATCAACAATTTCTTTAGTTTCTACTTCTTTGGGAGGATTAGGAGCTGTTACCTTAGGAATATTCTGTGCAGAAGACCCCTTTATTTGATAAGTTATTCGTTTGAAGTTTTGAGTGTTGCTGATCTGCTCGGCTGAAGGCATCTCACCATAGTACTGAGTTAAGTTGTCAAATTTCTTTTCATAACGATTGGCCTGTGGCCAATTTCCTATGGGGATGCTAGGGATGTCATCTATGTTGTTGATAAAATCAGGCTCGCTTGTCGACGTATTCGGACCACAACCTTCAGGGTGACCATGCTCCTAAACAAAGCATGCATAGTGGCAGCCAGATTCCTCATGGAAATCTCTGCATGCTCTACAAAATGGTTTATATTGCTCAACCATGTTAGCGGACTCTAGTTGATGGGGAGGACTCCGCTCATGGTTGGGAGGCTTTCTTTGCCAAGTTGGCTTGGCAGGAAAGGTTCTAGGAGCAGGCCGAGTTTGAGTTCTTTCCATCATTATCACCCTATTTTGAATCTCCTTCAATTGCGCTAAGTGTTTATGTTCTGCTTCCTCCATATTTTTCTTCATCTCCCTTTTCATTTCAATCATTTGTTTTTCATAGGCATCCTTCATAGCTGATAAAGGATCCTTGTCTTTAGGTTCACTAATTTTCAAAGGAGTTGAAGACCTTGAATAACCCTGGATGTTAGATTCACCAAATGAATACATGTTCAAATCAATTTTGGTTGCCATTTCCTGAGCTTGGAGCAAGTTAGCGGGATCCTTGTCTCTGATCTGGTATTGCATTTTGCCACTAAGTGCCTCAATGTAATAGACCAGAATGGTTGGTGCAGTTGGGGCATAATCAGTAGGGATGGCTTTTGACAATTCAGTGAACCTAGTATTGAACTCGTCCATTGTTTCCGTGTCCTTCTTTTTTATGTTGGTAAGGGACGCAAGTTGATGCCGAGGTTCTTTCTTTTCATCGAACTTGTTGGTGAAAGAGGTTTTGAAAGCAGCTAGAGTGTCAAAAGCATTATCTAGCAAATTGTTATACCAGTCGTCGACCTTTCCATCCAAAGATAGAGCAAATAACTTCATGTATACGTCATCTTGTTGGCTAACAGGATCACTGACATAAGCATTTGATGCACCTAGAAAAGTTCCTGAGGTGCATGGCGGAGGTAGTGGCATCAGTGCCGGTATACATCGGGAGCTTCTCGACAACTTTGTCTGGAAGATGGTGGGGTTGACCTACTATCTGAGAAAAGTCGAGTTGAGTAAAATACTCACCCATTATGTCGGAAACAGAGGTATTAGTGTTTACTTGAGAATTAGTTTCTAGAAATAAAACTATGGATATTTGATAAAGACTGAGATACGAGATCTTCAAGGATCCTACGAGAAGCAAGTTTATTTAGCCTTCTCCTATAAACCTTTTCAGGCTCAGGGATAAGCCTAAGTAAACCTTCAGAGTTTCTTCTGGCTGAATACCTTGGTAAAATTAATGACAGTGGAGTCGCCGGATGGATTTCAAGTCTAAGCTCAGCGAGGTGATTAAACTGGAAAATCTATCAAAAAAGGTAAAACTAGAAAAAACTAAGGTCGTCCAGGAACAAAAAATGTCCCCGGCAATGGTGCCAAAAGATGTTGTCCGCCGATTGCACACCAGCAGCAGAAATATTCCGAAAGTTGTCTCCTCACTTAGGAAAGTGGGAGAGGTGTGACCTTGGGGGCAAGCATAGAGCTAGGTACTGTCACCTACTCCTAGCTCCTCCGTTTAGGCTAACTCCTAACGAAGCCAAGGGGGGTAGTCCCTAATAAAGAGTTTTCTAAGACTCAATGTGTTTAAATTATTTTAATTAGTTGTGGATGCGGATGGGTGTTATTTAGGAGTTATTATGATTCGAAGTGTTTATTTATTATGAGTATGACGCTTAATCAAAAAGCAATCCACGTTGCTAACAAGAGATTAATAGAAAAACAATGATTCCAGACTTTAATTGTGCATTCAGAGAAAGAAATTATAATAAACCATAGACAATTGATCAAATAATATAATTATGCAAATTAAAAAAGGACCAGTGCCTTATGGAGTCAATAATGTTGAAATGCGCAAGAGAATTAAACACAAGTCTAGAAATCAAACTAGTGAATATTAGGTGATGCGAGTGCTCTTGGTAGGTTTTAAGGATTTTATGTGCTCTTGATTAAGGTGTCAACGAAGGTTTGTCAAACGCCGGGAGAATCTTCTAAGTTCACTCCGTTGAAGACATGTCGGGCCCGCCCAGTATCCCAGGTTGGTATCGCAAAGATTGACCAGCTAGTTGAGAAACTTAGACAGCGGGGTTCCGGCGCCTCTACTAGGAAGTACTTTGGAAAATTCCTTACAACGTCGGTGCGTTGGTTGCGGGGTGTTAAATTTTATTAAGTTATTCTCGCAGGGTTAAAGATCCAGTGTCGTTTCTGGGTACTCCGATCTGAGATCAGTCAGAGCATACTCCAGCAAGGAGGGGACAAAGTCAATTAATTAAGGGGTGTGTGTTGCAAGTTTTATTAAATCAATTAATTAGGACTCTCCGATAGAGTGCGCTCTTGACCCCGTCTTATGACAGTGGTTCAAGAGACTTACCTAATCTAAGATGCCTAATGCAAAGGTATGCAGTTCTATGAATGCTCTCCAATAGAGAGTGCTCTTGACTTGTGTTACTGCAAGTTCAAGAGTCTTACTTAATTCGTTAAACTTTGAATGAAATAAATAAAACAATAAAAATCTAACTACCCAAGAGTCTCTTTCAGGATTTTTAGGGCCCTAATCGAGAAAGCAAGGGGGTAAGTATACAGTAAGAAATATGCCACGTTCAATTTAAACAATCGAAACAATATTTTAACTCATTTTCTATGGACAATAAATTAATCAAACATGCACTCCTTTACTAAGATTATGTAATTATCGTACCCTATTCTACCATTAGCAATTTAAACAAAAATGAAAAGCATGACAGTGAGACGATACAGGATTCTCCCAAATGGGGGAAGACGGGTGTGGGAGCCGTAATCCCACTCGCCTTTTTATTAATTTTACAATTTTTTGATGACTTGTTCTTTGCCTTTTCCTGGAAGAACAGGGAAAGAAAGGGATGGAAGAAGAGGGAAAAATGTCTTTTTTGTTCTTACTTGCTCGCTTGTTTTTAGCCTTTGGGATTTTCTCAATTCCTCCTGCAAATAAGAGCTTTAAACAGTTCAAACATTATGCATTAGTCAAAACTTTAAAGACAAACTACAAACTAAATTCTCCAAAAAGAGGGTAAAAACCAGTGGTGAAAGAAGAGGAAAGAGAGAGGAGAAAAACCAAGAAAAGGGAGAGAGAAAAGGTGAAAAAGAGGGTTGTCCTAAAGGTGAAAAAGGGGGCTGTCCAAAGGCAAAAAGATGGCTATAAAACAGTAAAAAAGAGGGCAGCGAACAGTCAAAAGAGGGCTGTCCAAAAACAAGAAAGAGAGGGGTGTCAAAAGTGAAGAAAAGGGGCGAAAACTAGGCCAAAAGAGGGCTGTCCAAAGTGAAGAAAAGGGGCTGCAAACTAAAGTGAAAAGAGGGCAGCGAAGAAGAAGGAAAAGCAAGCCAAACAAGGCAATGGGAAGGAAGCCTAAGGATGGAAAGAAGTAAACTAGGGCTTCCTAAGTAGCCGGTAACCAAAGGAACATTAACTTGTGGATGGAACACAAGAGAGAAAGAGTTATTCCCAGCTTTCTTTTTGAAGCAAAAGATGACGAACCCTGTAGGTCCTGCAATTAAAAATGTTAAATTCAAATGGTTGTTTTGAAGCATGAGATAGAAGCAGCTGAGCTCAACACCCTTCTACGATCTGTGAAGCCTGAATCACATCAAAACTTAAAACAAGAAGTGAGATAAAATATATGCTAGTATGTTAGTCAAATCAAATCAAGATCAACATTTTGTATTACTTACTACTCATGTCCATCAAAATATCGATTTACTTTGCATAAATAACCAAATTGAAACTACAAATGGCTATTCTACTGTGCCAACAATGACCTTCTTGAGCTAGCAAAATATTTAATCACATACAAGTATTTAAATGAGATGAGTTGGAGACAATATCACCTCAACCATGACGAATCCAGCACAATCAAAAGCCCATAGACCTCCAAAGTCAAATATCTTTATTAACAAAGCCAAAGTAAAATGCTTGATACAATTTTCTCAGAGTAACTTTAACCCAAAAGTTCCATCCCAATAGAGCTAAATGAGCCTCTATTTATACAATAAAAGAAGAACCCAAAACCCTAAAACCAGAAAACCAGACCTAACCAGACCGACACACCACTGAAAGACCGGACCTAAAGAAGATGAGCTGGGAGTGAGGGGAGGCCTCCACCTAGGCAAGGCACCCCCACTCCAACCCTAGGCGCTGAAAACAAGCCACAGAAGGAGCCACACGTGTGGATGACGCCCTCATGAGGAAGAGGGGCGTGAACCAGCTGAAGAGAGGCGTAGGCTAGGTAAGGGAGAGTTGCTGCTAGGTCTGGAGGAGCCACTGCTGGTGTAATCATCAGTCCCTACCTCGATCAAACATCAAACCAATGAGTGCTCTCCATCTCATCCAATTCAAGAGTTTAGTTGGAGATGACAAGTCTGTTAACTGAATATATCTTTGTTGCTGACTGAATGCTGACTGAAGCTGAGTTATGATAACTCCAATCATCCTAAATGCCCATTGACATGTCATTTAGCCTTTTATTTCACTGAATTTGGATTAATTTGGAGAGTTTTGGATTTTCTCCAAAATAATCATTTTTTAATAAAAAATCAATTTTTTCCCCAAAAATGATTTTTTGGAGAAAATGTGCATTATGTGTCCGATTAATGATCTGAAAGTTGGATCTGACTGGCTGGCCGATCAAAAATGATTTTTGGCTTAAGGTTAGAGCCTTCAATCATTGAATTCGGGGTTCGGATGACTAACTTACTACAAACGGGATTTTTCCATTTAATTTATGAAAAAATTAATTAAAAAACTTAGGGAAATAATTAAAAAATAATTCTTAACGCATTCGGTAAAAAAATTTCGAAATTTTTTTGATGGTCCTATTGACTTAGGACATGACCATGCTTTACTCGAATAATGCCTAGTAGGTTTATATACACTTAGTTGGGCTCTAATAACCCCCCAAGGCCCAGAATTCAAAATCGAGCATTCCAGCTTTGGAGGAAGCGGGAGAAAACATCGTCAATTATACTCGGCTATAGGCAAAGCATAATTGTCAAGGAAAAAAAAATCCCTGGAATACCTTAGTTGAGATTCTACGTCTTAGAAGACCGAACCACTCAAAACACCCTATTAGCACATTTTATTACAAACCCCGTGGGGCCATGGTCAAAATTATTCAAATGAAAAACTGGCTAGCCAAAATTGGCTAGACACAAAAACGGATCAACTGATACACTGGAATCAAATATTGGACATGTTTGTCAACCGGCGGCTCCTTAGATAACCCAAATATGGTACAAAAAAGTTGGTAACATGCCCTTTCTAGGCTTTCTCCCAAAACTCATCTGCATGAGAACATAATTGTCCTCTCGTACTTCAATCTTCACTTGAAATACTATGTTTTGGACACACTTCTGTTTTCTCTCAGAAATCTTCACTAGTTTCTTTCATCACCACCCTCAATGACTGTGATCTTCTTTGCTGAGATGCTTCACTTCTGCTGCTACCCTTTTGCATGCATACACTCCTCCTGTTGCCGCCTAATTCACACTTTAAGATGCAGGAAAGTCACAACCTGCTATGTGTGTCCTTGGGGGCAAGTGAGAGCTGGGGACCACTGTCACTTCAGTCCACAACTCCTCCGTTTAGGCAAGATCCCAACAGAGCCAAGGGGGGTAGTCCCTATGGGAAAACTAAGTTCCAGGTTTATTAATTAATCACTGATTAATTAAAGGGATCGTTTTAAAAAAGAAAGAGGCTAAGACCTTATATAAACAAGACCAGTGCCTATTACAATCGGAGTCTAAAGATATATTATGTCTTTATGGAAAATGAAAGGTTAATTTGTGATTAAACTATGGCTTCAGTGTTCAATAAATAAATATATGAATAAACAATATGATTATAAACAGTAATGAAATAAAACAAATGTATGGACAAATGAAACAAATTTACGAAATAGCAGAAAATTGTTATGAATGAAGATTATTGAACCAGCAGTAAATTTAAAGTATGAAAAGATTTAAGCAGTTAACATTCACCACATGATCACTTGCAGAATTGAAAGCAAATAGATGTAACTGAAAAGTAAAGTGCTGGAAGTAAAAATTGTAGTATTGTGTTGGAGTGAAAGAGTGTTATGAAATAAATGAATGTTGTAGAACCGGTTTTGAATTGTCTCTTGGTTTATTTTAGTTGATTTTATTAAGGTTTTTCTTCTTGGTTTTAAGTTTTAGAATCGGTGGTGTGACTACCCCGATCTAGAACTTCTCCAGCCAAAGAAGGACTGCTGTTGCGCTCAACAAAGTGGGAGCAAAGCCCACCCGTAGCTCACAGGTCAATCCCCAATGCCCCGGTTTGATAGGTTGTATGATTACTTTTAAACAGAAAATTAAAATTGCATAAACTTGAAAGAAAAACACAACAACTACAGTAAACTCACCTCACAACAATTTTTGTGACAGAGATGATGGTCTGCCACAAAGATAGGTGGGTAGCTAGAAATAAAACTAGTTATCTACCTCTTCCTAATCTACTTACTTATAAATTACAAATGATTACAAAACTTTACAGAATACCTCAAGAGACTCTCTTTGGGGTTTACAATAAAATGAAAAGAATATGGAAGAGAGGGTTGAGGGTTTGAACCCCTTTTGAAGCGGTGGAAGTTTGAAGAGATTCTGGGCCTATTCGGGCATCAAATCTCCTTCAAAATGTGCATAACCTGTCATAAACCAGCGAGCTATTCTTCGTTGGAAATCATATAAAAAACACTAAAAACTGTTGTTAAAATATTAGTACAAGATTTACAAATTTACATAAAAATATGAGTGAAAAATATTGCAGAAATGAGCGATTTAAAGGGCTGGAAACTATTATGCAGACTGAATGACAGACAAATATTTATTACAACTTTGAGCACTTCGCGTTCTGATCACAATTGCTTGATCTCAGACGAGGGATATCATGATTAAGCTCAAAGTGTAGATAAATATAGGCTGGAAATTATACAAATGCAATATTCAAAATAACTGTAAGAATCGGAGGATAAATATCAAAGAAACTTAGCTAAACAGTGTTTAAACAATGGAAATGTAAGCCCTAACTAATATATAAGAGGTTAGGGCCCTAAAACAAAGGTTACATTCACTATACAGTGAAATAAACCCCTCTTTAGGAAGGCTGAAAGTAGATGGCCGAATTTAAAACTTTGCCGGAATGATATTTGGAGAGATATCCTTGCTTGGACAACCTGCAAATAAATCTTATGCCTGCAAAATTTATGATCCTAGTGATGAATACCTAACAGTTCCTGCAAAATACTTTGTAAGAAATATCAAATCATTCATAAGAAAGAATAAAAACACTTTTATTCTTTAATCTCTCCACAAAACACTTTGTGGAGAGCTAACTAGAAAAATATAATAAATGCAAACAAGACAAATACAAGGTTACCTTACAAAGATTCGGATCATGAAAGAGCTTGCAGCATAGTATCCCTCCAAAGAAATTTTTATTTAATGGCCCAACTTGGGCAAATCTTCAATACAAAGTATAGCAAGAGAATATGAGAGCAAGAATTTTCCGGCAGCATAACAATAGCATGAGAGATCCTGATTAATGAGGGAGTGAGACCTCATTAAATAGTTGAGGCAATCCCCAACCTCTTGAAGATAAATGGTTGAGATTAGATATAGATCTAGGGTTTAATCTCCCCCACTAGATCTAGGTATTTGACTTTCTATTCTTCTCCATTAATCTCCACCCTTAGATTAATTTTTAATCAATGGGTGAGAAGCTTAATCCATGCTCCAAGTAATATTCACCTTTAGATCTAGGTTTTTGATTTAAAATCCACCATAGATCTTGTTTTTAGGTAAATGGAAAAATCATGGGCCCCAAGGTGGGCGCCCTCCTCTAAATATGGCGGAATCCTCCAAGTTAGCGCCCTCCATTATAGTGTAAAACGTGGGCCTAAAGAGACAAAACCCATCTCCACTTTAGCGCCCCTCCTTTAAACAATGTAGCGCCCTCCTTAACTTAGGGCGTCTCCACATATGGCGGCTCTATTTTAATTAGCATGTGCCCCTCTATTAAAACGTGGGCCCCTTCTAAATGCATGTGGCGCCCTTTTAAACTAGCGCCTCCTCCAATTTGGTGAGTGCTCCTCTAAATTGAACGTGGGCCCTTTTCATTTTAGCGTGGGCCCTTCATGGTAGCGCTTACCTCTATAATGGTAGCGCCTCCATTATTTAACCTTGACGTTCTCCAATATAGTGGCGCCCTTTCTTATGGTAGCGCCCCATCTTTAGCTTGGTCTTCCATTAAGATATGACGCCTCCTCTAAGATTAGCGCCTCCATCATTTTAATGTGGCGCCCCTTTTATGGTGGTTTTAACCCACGTTTTAGTGAAGGCCTTCATTTTAACTTGGTTCCTCTTTAGCAATTAGCGCCCCACTATATATGGTAGGGGTTTGTCCACCTTTAGACTTAGGGTTTAGCCATTTAACTTAGCTTTGACTTTAGTCATTAGCTCCATTAATAAAATTTAACCTTAGACTTAGGCTAAAATGCATTTCACCTTAGATATAAAATTTTTAATTTAATTTTTAAAATTTTTCCAATTTGACTTAGGAAAAATTAAAAAATAACTTAAAAATTAATATCTAGGCCATGGGGGGGTGAAAAACTTTGGAATAAGTTTTCCTAGGCTTAGGAATCCCCAAACTAACTTACCATGGCATTTCTTGATTTTTTACTTCAAAATCAAAAAATGTGAATTTTGACTTAGGGAATTTAATTAATTCCCTAGGAAAAATAGACCTTGCTTAGACAAAAATGGTCTATCTCCTCAACCACTCATCAGAATGACATAGAACTCGAAGCAGTGGCTTAGGGGGTCTCATAGCAATTAACTTTTCATTCATAGCCCCTATTACAAAATGCCATGCTTGAGCAATTGCATTATTATATCAACGACTGAGTTAATTAATCACCAAGGGGTGAAATTAATTAACTAGGAAAAATAATTAAAAATACAACAACACAACGAAACTCCGCAAGACTCTAGACAAATGCCTAGCATGGTCATGGATCACACTTTGAAGCCTTAGCCACCTCATGGAATTGACTGGTAGAACGCCCGTCACCACTTTGGAGGATTTTGAGTGAAAACCAAACCGATTAAACTCGTTTACACAACAAGGTCAATTGGAAAGGGAAAAACACTCAATGAGGGGACTTCCCTAACAACCTGTTCCATGGTGTGGCATCCGTATCATATGACCCATACTAGCACATAAAATTACATTAATTTTCCCACGTAGGGGAGCAGACATTTCGTTTTACAAAGGGGCAATAGCCCTGCAGAAGTGAAAAATCCTTAGATTTTTCTAAGGTACAATTACGTACATCCACATGTACATGGAGTTGCCACCTAGTCGAAATAGGTGGGCAACACCTCCCAAAGTAGATATCCATGCCTACAACTTACTGCTCAGTCTACAAGCCTCTTCTCCGTTGGCATGCAGAACTCTTCCACTCATAGGTTCTCTTACAGACTTCTCGGTTGTCTTCTATCTTCACAGAATACTGTCTTGTACCCCGTGTTCTTTCCTTTTTCCTCAGAGTAAACTTACCTTCTTCCTTCGCGCATCACTGTGCTTCTCCTCATTACCTTCATAACTTCTGTGTTCACCTCTGATCTACTTCTGTCACAACCTCTTACTATGTCTATGCGTGCAGCCATCCTCTTGCACTAAGCCTCTGCAGTAACAGTTCTCTTTCACACTGCTACAACTTACCTCACCAAGCCCCTTCTCTGTACTTAGTCTTTTGGTAACGTTGGTTCTCTATCTAGAACCTCTTGAGCACTCTTCTTTTCCCTTTCAGGCTTCTGCTGCTACGCTTCTCCTTGCTCCTTCAAAAATTCTACCAACAATCTCAACTGTGGAATTCCTCAACAGGAAATCTCTTCCCGCTCTGATACCAAAATTGGTGCAGGTGGGTAGACCACAACCAACCCCAACCAGCACTACCAGGATCTAGGGGCTCCTACACTTAGCAGGACTGCCCAATCTAGCCTAATGGCCAAATTCTGCTCCAAAAATTGCCTCCCCGCAATTCTGTCTCCGCAACAAGCCTTTCCGCAACAGGGGTTCTGCAACAGAGTTTCCGCAGTCGGGTTGCGAGATGTGGGATCTCGAACACCCAACGTTGCGCTCCATAACTTTCTTTCCGCAACAGCCTTCCCCCAATCGGGTTGCGGGATGCAGGATGCCAACTTCCCAAAGTTGCTCCCCCGAAGCTTCCTTCCTGAAATTCTTCCCCCGCAATTTTCCTAGCCGTCAGATCTTTTCGGCCTTCACTCTGACCGTGGATAGTGATCCCCTTTTGATGTATTATCATGATTATATCTTATGTTATATTATTTTTTTACTTAGACAAGGTGTCATTGCGCAAAAGTGTGCTCCCCTTGATCTAGTCAAAGTGATCCATGTGTTGATCCATGTAAAGTTAATCTCCGTCGTTGATGATGTTATAATCTCAATTGTCGGATGCAAAAGTGAGTTAGGGTTTGCGTCTCTCAAAAGCTATATAAAAACGAGACCCCCCCCAATGTAAAGCATGAGTTATGGCATTGGAACTTCTAATAAAGAGATTATTTTGGGATTCAACACTTGTGCTCTTGTAGATAGATGAATGTGATGATGATTGGTATTGCTTATTTCCTACATTGAGATAAACCCAACATAGTTCTTGCATCTTTTTCTTGTACCAGTTTATTTCCAGGTTGAAGGAGGCAAATTGAAGAAAGGCGCATTGGTGGGGGGACTTACTCTGTTGCCGGCTTTCGGTTTGGTTATCAGGGAGTGGTTACTTCTTTATGATTTCTCATTCTTGTATCTTATTTATTTTGCAAATCCCGTTTATCTGTCGTTGCTAATTTATTTCTTTGGTGTGGCAGGTGGAAGGGGGCGCTAGGGACATTGAGCAAAGCACAAAATCACCAAGATCTTGCCCGAATCTCTCACTTGATCTTCAAGGAGGCATTCTTCATCATCCAGGAGGAAATCTACAAGTTTTAGGTACATTTCTCAGGTTAGTTCTCAGTATTTCAATTTTCATGTATTGCAAATCACACACTTCACTAAAAAATTCACTTGCAGAAAATAGGAAAAATCAGCGGATCAATTTGCATTGAGAATCTGCAAATTTGGCCATATGGGTTTTGTTAGCCATCACAAAAAACCCTCTTTGTCTCTCCTAGGCAGTCATTTTTGGACTCCATTTGCCCACCTTAAAGCAACACTAATCTCTGGGAGAAAGCGCCCATCTTGAACTGTCAACCTATTTCCTGTGTCTTCTTTTTCTGGTTTTTGTTCGTATTTCTTCTTCTGTCAAATCCTTCATCCAAAAAAGTGTGTTGTAAGCCTTAATTCTCTGATTTCACCTCGCCGTGGGAATTTCCATATTTTTATCTAAATCCCCCCACGGTCCCAGGCTTGATCAATTGAACAAATATAGTGATCCTAGATCTGATCTTTAATCCCATAAGTCACCATTATATTTAGCTTGATCAACATTTCCAACACTCATAACCAACTCCACTCAAGCATTCCTTAAATCGTGGCTTATTCCTTAAATCTAAGGTTTCAAGTTCTCACCTTACGTATTCTCTGTTTGGGTTTGATCTGGTGATTAGCTATAGGTCTTTCTTTTTAGGATAGGTCAGGGTATCCCCCTTTGTCACTTGGGATTTGGTGGCATAAAGCGAAGGATATCCCAATCGAAGTGACAACCATCCATCATTTGGGAGTTGGGGTATTCGTAGGTCACGACTTTGGTTTCCTGTCCCCTCTACCATCCTGAATAGGATCAATCCAATGGGGAAACTACAAGATTCGTGATAACATTTTTGGCGTCGTTGTCGGGGAGGTAGAGGCCTACCTTGGTTCGACATTTATCTTAAGTTCTACTCCCATTCTCTGGCAACATTTTTTACGTTGGGTGGTAGAGGTTTACCTACATTCGGCGTCTGTGAATGCTTCTATTTTTCGTATTCATTCATATCATATCCGGTTTAAAATATAGTGATTGCATTTTCAATTGGTTAAATTCACACAATCACTACATTATTTTTATCTCTCCTACGACATTGAATATTTGATGAACACGACAATTCCTTCATCTGGCGACTCCACAACACGACTCACCTGAGGGACCTACCCATGAGTATAACCTTCGAAGCCGAAATAATCTTGAAAGTTCTTTAACGTATACCCAAAATCAGAATAAGAATCTTAAAGATCTATCATCTAATTTCTTTTAGAGGGTGGTTAACTCACCAAGGCAAATTTTGGACAACCCTCAAGTCTATTGTTTATTCGATCTGATTCTCCAACTAATAGTTCAAATCTTTCCACTCCTCCAACCAGTCCAACTAGAGTAAATTTTCAATTGGCTAACACAACTCCCCCAGTAGGACCTAGGCGCTTTGGAAATAGATCCAGGCCATCTCGTTTCAATTTTTCACAAATTCAAGGTGCTCCTCATGACATGCCTGAGAAATACTTTGATAAACTTGCAACCTTCAATGGTTCTTCTGCAATCCCTGTTGAAAAGCACATTGAAGCAGTTTGGAATTATATTGAAGCATGTGGCGTTGAAGAAGAAGATGTTTATATGAGAGCCCATATGTCATCCTTAGAAGGAGATGCTCGAGGATGGTTTGATAGACTACCTGCAAGGTCAATCGATGGTTATGATACTTTCACTAAGAAATTAATTGAGGGGTGGTCAGCCAAGCCAGACAATAGGTTCCTTTTAAATCAACTCTTAAGGTTAAGAAGAAAGAGAATGAGACAATCCATGAATTTAGCATACGATTTGACAAACTTGTCTCTAATGTTCCCCAAGACCTAATGATGTAAGAGAATCGTGGTCGCGTATCTCGCAAGTTGCAAATTGCGGAAAACTCTTCTGGAACTTTGGAAAGTTGGTCGCGCATCCTGCATCCCGCATCCTGCAACCTGCTTGCGGAAAGACTATTGCGGAAACTCTGTTGCAAAAACAGAGTTGCGGAGAGCCAGTTGCAGAACTCCTGTTGCGGAAGTAGAATTGCGGGGAGGCAATTTTAGCGCAAAATTTGGCCGAGCGCAAAATTTGGTAATCCTGCTAAGTGTAGGAGCCACCAGATCCTGGAGGTGCTGGTTGGGTTGGCTGTGGTTGATCCCGCCTGCACCAATTTTGGTATCAAAGCAAGGTTAAGCTCGTGTGGGAGAGAAGCGTAGCAGTAGAAGCCTGGAGGGAAAAAAGAAGAGTGCTCAAGAGGTTCTAGATAGAGGACCAGCGTTACCAAAAGACCAAGTACAACGAAGGCGCTTGGTGAGGTAAGTTGTAGTAGTGTGTAAGAGAACTGTTATTGCAGAGGCTTAGTGCAAGAGGATGGCCGCATGCATAGGTAGAGCAAGAGGTCACGACAGAGGTCGACCAACGGGGAACGCAAAAGTTGTGGAGGAAGTGAGGGAGCTACGAGCACGTCTGGAAGCCATGGAGACAGACAGACGAAGAGACCCAGAAGCAGGGTATGTAAGAGAAATTGAGGATGAAGAGCAAAGAGAAGAAGCTGCACCTATGCAGGAAACACTTGAGCTAAGGTATTTCAGATCGATTCTAGGAGCAACTTCAAGGCCGAAACCTGAGTTACCTACCTACGATGGAAGTCTCATTGCTGAGCATCTCATTGACTGGATCGGTGAGATGGATAAGTACTTTGAGTACGATGAGGTTGAAGAAGAAAAGAGAGTCAGATTGGTTGTGACAAGGTTGAAAGGGCATGCATCCTTGTGGTGAGATAGTGTGCAAGCAGAAAGAAGGAGAAAGAATAAGTCATTGATAAAGAGCTGGGATAGGATGGTAGCAAAGATGAGGGCAAAGTTCTTACCCAAAGATTACCAGTTAATTATGTATAGACAGGTACAAAACCTTAGGCAAAGATTGTTAACAGTGAGAGAATACATTGAAGAATTCTACAAAGTAAACCTAAGGGCAGGATATGTGGAAGAGTCAGCAGAGAAGGCTACTAGATATGTCAATGGTCTAAGGATGATTATCCAAGAAGAGATCAGCATGATATCACCTAGAACAATGGAGGAGGCGTATCAATGTGCCTTGAGGGAAGGAGAAAAGATAGCGAGGAAGCAAAGCTTCAACAGAGGTCGAGTTTCAACCAGAGGAAGAGGACAAGCAGCTGGAAGAGGAAGGTTTGGAGCACAGAGGGGAGAGTCCAGTAACCCTCACCAGCAAGAGCAGCATGGTAGAGGAGGTGAGTCTAGCAGAAGAGGACCTTACCAAGGAGGTATAGGCAGAGGAACTGTCTCTAGGTGCTACAAATGCAACTAGTTGGGGCATAGATCGTTTGAATGTCCAAAGAAGGAAGACGTAGGACAAAGGGGAGCCTATGTAGCTCAGAATGAGCAGCAGCAAGAACAGTCGACAGTGGTTGAAGTTTTGCCAGAGACAGGAGAGTCATTGATGATGAATAAATTCTTGTTGAAACCTGAGAAGGAGCAAGCAGAGCCTGCTCAAAGAAAGTCCAAGGGAAGTGTTGTAAGATGGTGATTGACAATGGGAGCACTAACAATCTTTTTTCCATGGAGATGGTGGAGAAGCTGAGTTTAAAGAGGACCAAGCATCCTGTTCCATACAAAGTATCTTGGTTACATAAAGGACAAATCCTACTAAGTGGGCAGTGTGAAGTTGATTTCCAAATAGGTCCATATAAGGACAAGATTCTATGTGATGTTATGCCCATGGATGTTTTGTCATATACTGTTAGGAAAATCGTGGCAATTTGATAAGAAAGTGATTCATGATGGTAGGAGTAACTGTCATAGTTTTGAGTAGAATGGATAAGACATGTACTTCACCCTTTGCAAGAAGGTGGTACAGCAGGACAGTCAACACCCAAAGTCCTAATGTTGTCAGGAAAAGAATATTTGCAACATATTGAGAAGGAAGAGTTAAGCTATGCTGTGGTATGCAAACCTAGAGTGGTGACAATGAAGACTAAAGTGACAGATCTACCTGAGGAGATTCGGGAGATGTTGAGTGAGTTTAGTGACATCGTGGTGGATGATTTACCCAATGAGTTACCACCAAGGAGGGATATAAGCCATCAAATTGATTATATTCCAGGAGCCAGTTTACCAAACAAGGCAGCGTATAAATTGACACCCCAAGAGAATGAAGAAGTGAGGAAACAGGTCCAAGGATTGTTGGACAAAGGATTGGTCCAGAAGAGTATGAGCCCATGTACAGTACCAGCAGTACTGACACCAAAGAAAGATGGTGAGTGGAGGATGTGTACCGACTCCAGAGCAATTAACAAGATTACTATCAGATATAGGTTTCCATTAACAAGGATGGATGACATGATGGATTGCCTAAGTGGGGCAACGTGCTTTTCAAAACTGGATTTGAAGAGTGGATATCATTAGATCAAGATCAGAGAAGGAGATGAGTGGAAGACAGTCTTTAAGACATGAGGGGTTGTATGAGTGGTTGGTCATGCCATTTGGATTGTCCCACGCACCAAGCACTTTCATGAGATTAATGAATGAAGTCTTGAGAGATTTCATAGGTAAGTTTGTGATAGTTTACCTTGATGACATTTTGGTTTTCAGCCTGTTGTCCGCTGATTGCACACCAGCAGTAGAAATCTAATGAAAGCTGTCTCCTCACTTAGGAAAGTGGGAGAGGTGTGACCTTGGGGGCAAGCACAGAGCTAGGTACTGTCACCTACTCCTAGCTCCTCCGTTGAGGCTAACGTTATCCTAAAGAAGCCAAGGGGGGTAGTCCCTAACAAAGAGTTTTCTAAGGCTCAATGTGGTTAAAGTGTTTTAATTGGTTGCGGATGCGGATGGGTGTTGTTTAGGAGTTATTGTGATTAGAGGTGTTTATTTATTATGATTATGACACATAAATCAAAAGCAATCCACGTCGCTAGCAAGAGATTAAAGGATAAGAATGATTTCAAACTTAGTTAATTATGCATTCACAGATAGAAATTAAAACAGGCCACAGACAACTGATGAAAATAAACTAATTATGTAGATTAAAAAATGACCAGTGCTTTATGGAGCCAATAATACTAAAATGCACAAAGAATTAAATAACAAGTCTAGAAATCAAACTAGTGAATATTAGGTTGTGCGAGTGCTCTTGGTAGGTTTTAAGAATTTTATGTGCTCTTGATTAGGGTGTCAACGAAGGTTTGCCAAAAATCCGGGAGAATATTCTAAGTTCACTCCGTTGAAGACATGTCGGGCCCGCCCAGTATCCCAGGTTGGTATCGCAGAGATTGACCAGCTAGCTAAGAAGCTTAGACAGCGGGGTTTCTGGCGCCTCTACTAGGAAGTACTTTGGAAGATTCCTTACAACGCCGGTGCGTTGGTTACGGGGTTTTTAATTTCATTAAGTTATTCTTGCAAGCTTAGAGATCCAGTGCCGTTTTTGGGTACTCCGATTTTGAGGTCGGTCAGAGCATACTCCAGCAAGGAGAGAACGATGTTAATTAATTAGGGGGTGTGTGTTGCAATTTTTATTAAATCAATTGATTAAGACTATCCGACAGAGAGCACTCTTGACCCCTTCTTATGACAGTGGTTCAAGAGACTTAGCTAATCTAAGATGCCTAATGCAGGGGTATGCAGTTCTAAGAATGCTCTCCGATAGAGAGTGCTCTTGACTTGTGTTACTGCAAGTTCAAGAGACTTAATTAATTTGTTAAACCTTAAAGAAAATGGAAACATAAAGATCAAAACCACCCAAGAGTCTCTTTCAGGCTTTATAGGGCCCTAATCGGGAAAGCAAGGGGGTTAAGCAAAACTCTATCAAGAAAGTAAAGAAGCAATGCATTAACCAAGTAAATAATCAGAGAGACATTTTACTTCACTTTTCAAGGATGATAAAATAATCAACAACTAATCAAACAAATTTTTCTTTTCTGATAATTTTATGCAAGCAAAATGAAACCAAGCCTAATCTAGCATGAGAATAGATTTGCATAAGAGGAAACTAGCAAGAATATACTAATGTAATCAAATCTAACTAAGCATTTTATCAAATTGAAACTGATTACCCTATTCTACTTTCACCATTTATTTATTTTGTACGTATAAAGCAAATTGAAAGAAAATGAAATATGGACAATGGCGATACAGGCTTCCCCCAGATGGGGGAAGTGGGGTGTGGGAGCCTTAATCCCACTTGCTCTTTTATTAATTCTTTACAATGCTTTTCTTTTGATGCTTTCTTGCTTTTTTGCTTCTTTGGAAGGCTTCCGGATTGAGCTGAGAAAGGGGAATGAAGAAAGGGGGATTATGAGTCTTTTTTAAGCTTTGAATCTTCAATTTTTCGCCAGCACTTCCACTGTACCTGTCACAAAAGTAAAAAATCAGCAAGCTAACAATACTAAAAAGTGATGGGAAAGACAATGCAAAAATAAAAAAATTTGGAAAATTTTTTTGTACTAAGAAAATTTTTGGAAATTTTGCATGGAAAGTACAAACTTCTTCATAGATCTAATGAATAATATTAGATCTAACAAAGCCTAAAGAAGATAGATCTAAATATAAATAATGAAAGAGTGGATCTACTTCTTAAGCAATGCAAAACAAGAGAAGGAAAGGGTAAAGAAGAAGGGTTTCTTGTGGATGGAACACAAGAGCGGAAGAGAAGTTTCCAGCTTTCTTTTGTAAGAGAAGAATGCGATATGTGTAGGTCCTGCAATCACAAAGTGTTAAACATAGGGGTTGCTTGAAGCTTGGGCTAGATGTAGCTGAACTCACACCCTTGTTCAACCTGTGAAACCTAATAACACCAAAACTCAAACACAACGTGAGATCAAATCATATGAAAATATGCTAAGAGAATTAAATCATGTTCAACACTACGTATAACTAACTACTAATGTTTATTAAGATTCTAATTTACTTTGCATAAATAATCAACTTGAAACATCAAATGATTACTCTACTGTGCCAACTGTGGCCCTCTTGAGCTTTAACAAAATAAAATTGATCTCATTCAAGTAAAAGAAAGAGTAAAGGGTTTAGGAACAGTTTCATCTCAACCATAGAACATTCACCACATGCAAAGAGAGATGGACCTCCAAAGTCGAAAATCTTATCAATCGAATGTAAGCAAATCTTATTACAATTTTTGTAGAGTAACTCCAGCACAAAAGTTCCATGGTAATAGACCTCAAAGAGCCTCTATTTATACAAAGAGAAAAGGTTAAAACCCTAAAACCAAACTAAGAGTAACATAAGAGTAATTGAATGAGCTCGGTATGATCATTTGGAGTTGAACTGAGCTGCAACTGAGTTGTAACTGAGTGCTGGAGTAATGAGGGGGGGTGAGGTGGCTCATCCTCCCTCGTAATGATCACCCAACCAATAGATAACCCACACTTCAACAAAAAACGGATTTGACCAAAGAGGGCAAATTTCTGACTGATAGTTCAACTACTACACTCCCAGATCTGAAACTGATCGATATTGATTGGAATCATCATAAATGCTCTGTGCCATGTCATTTAGCCTTTTATTTCGCTGAATTCGGGTTAATTTGGAGAGATTTGGATTTTCTCCAAAATAATCATTTTTTGCCCAAAAATGACTTTTTTGAAAAAATGAGCATTATGTGTCCAATTGATGATCTGAAAGTTGGATCTGACTGGTTGGCTGATCAAGAATGATTTTGGCTTAAGGTTATAGCCTTCAACCACTGAATTCAGGGTCCGGATGACTAACTTATTACAAACGGGATTTTTCCATTTAATTTATGGAAAAATTAATAAAAAACTTAGGGAAATAATTAAAAAATTAAAAAAATTAATTTTTTTTTTTACGTGTCTGGTAAAAAAATTTTGGAAATTTTTTTGAGGGTCCTAGTGACTTAGGACATGACCATGCTCTATTCTAATAATGCCTAGTAGGTTTATATATACTCAGTTGGGCTCTAATAACCCCCCAAGGCCCAGAATTCAAAATCGGGCATTCCAGCTTTGAAGGAAGTGGGAGAAAACCTTGTCAATTATACTCGGCTATAGGAAAAGCATAATTGACAAGGGCAAAAAAATCCCTGGAATACTTTAGTTGAAATTCTATGTCTTAGGAGACCGAACCACTCAAAACACCCTACTAGCACATTTTATTACAAACCCTGCTGAGCCAGGTCAAAATTATGCAAACAAAAAACTGACTAGCCAAAACTGGCTAGACACAAAGGCGGATCATCTAATACACTGGAATCAAACATTTATCATGTTTGTCAACTGGCGGCTCCTCAGCTAATCCAACTAAGTGAAAAATTAGTGGATAACACAACCAAACAGAAGAAGAGCATCTGAGGTATGTTTTAGAGAGGCCGCAACAAGAAAAGTTGTTGGTAAATGTGATGAAGTGTACATTTATGAAGCCAGAGTTAGTATATTTAGGTTCTGTTATCTCAAGAGATGGGTTGAAGATGGATCCAGAAAAGGTGCAAGCAATCATTGATTGGCCTTCACCTAGGAACATATTTGAGGTAAGAAGTTTTCATGGATTGGCAAGTTTTTATAGGAAATTTATAAAGAATTTCAGTGGTATTTGTGCATCTATTGTCGAGACAATTAAGAAGGATAGACAGCCATTTCAATGGACAGCAGAGGCTGAAAGGAGTTTTCGATTCTTGAAGAAGAAGATCACTGAACAACCAGTATTGAAGTTACCAAACTTCAAACACCCTTTCCAAGTAAAGTGTGATGCCAGTGGGGTAGTAATCGGAGCTGTGCTCAGTCAGGAGGACAGGCCTATAGTATATTTAAGTGAGAAGTTGAATGATGCAAAGTAGAAGTATTCATCTTATGACAGGGAGTTTTATGCTATTGTTCAAGCAATGAAGCATTGGAGACATTATTTGATGCCTAGAGAATTTGTGTTATATTCTGATAACCATGCATTACAGTTAATTATGCAGCAACCTAATTTGAACCTGAAACATGTCAAGTGGGTTGAGTTCTTATAGAGCTTTACCTTTGTGTTGAAGCACATAAGTTGACAGTTAAATAGAGTAGCTGATGTCTTAAGTAGAAGACTGTTGATTGTGCAAGAGAATCAGATCCAAGTCTTGGGATTTGAGCATTTAAGGGATTTGTATGAGACTGACCTTGATTTCCAGGAGGCTTATAGGGCTTGTAAGAATACAGTGGAGGTGGACAGAGAGCCATGGATGGAGTATGTGCTACAAGATGGTTTACTCTTTAAAAATAGTAAACTGTGTATACCAAAGTGTTCCATGAGGGAGAACTTGATACAGGAAAAACACAATGGAGGTATGGCAACTCACTTTGGAAGTGATAAAACCTTTGGACAGTTAGGTCATTTCTATTTTTGGCCAAGGATGAGGTCTGAAGTTGAGAAGTTTGTAAGTAGATGCAGAGTATGCCAGCATGCTAAAGGAAGAAGCCGGAACACAGAATTGTATACACCATTGCCTATTCCAACTAGGCCTTCGGATTCTCTGAGTATGGATTTCATTTTGGGTTTGCCAAGAACTCAGACGGGACATGATTCTATTTTCGTAGTTGTTGATAGATTCACTAAGATGGCACATTTCATTCCATGCTACAAGACTACCGATGCTACACACATTGCTAACTTGTTTTTCAATGAAGTTATGAAGCTACATGGTTTACCTAGAAGCATTGTATCAGACAGAGATGTGAAGTTAACAGGTCATTTCTGGAGGACCTTGTGGAAGAAGATGGGCACCAGACTGAACTTCAGTTCAGCATATCACCCACAGTCTGATGGATAGACAGAGGTAGTTAGGAGTCTGGGGAACCTGTTGAGATGTCTGATTGGAAAGAGTTCGAAGCAGTGGGACAGAGTATTAGCTCAAGCTGAATTTGCTTATAATGATTCACCAAACAGAAGCACAGGGATGAGTCCATTTCAAATTCTGTATGGAATGCATCCAAGAGGAGTGTGCGAACTTCGTGACTTAGATCAATTGGAGAAAAGGAGTGTTGATGGAGAAGAGTTTGCAACGAGGATTAGTGAACTACAGGAGCAAGTAAAAGCAAGTTTACAGCAGAGTAAACCAGTTATAAGGCCAGAGCAGATTCCAAAAGGAGAGAGAAGAACTATGAAGTAGGATATTTGGTCTTAGGATATCTAAAGAGACAGATTTCCAAAGGGGGAGTATAACAAGCTGAAGATAAAGAAGATTGGACCATGTAGGATACTCAAAATTCTCAGCAAATGCTTATGAGTTAGAGATGCCTACTGGAGTGGGTATTTCACCAATCTTTAATGTTGCACGTCTATATCCTTATGTAGCAGGTGACACTGGAACCTTTGCAGAAGGTGAAGATCCTACTGAAGACTTACAATTGATGGGGCAGATGCTTGTGGCACAACCATTGGAAGTTGAGGCCATTCTGGACACTAAAGTGGTAAAGAGTAAAAGGAAGGACTATATGGAGTATTTGGTCAAGAGGAAGAAGCGACCAACAAATGATTCTACTTGGATGAGCGCTGCAGAGCTGTAAGCCAAGGGTTTCACTGTAGCTGATCTAATGAACAGGGGTTCATAATTTTTCACCCTTGCGAGTCTGATGCAGGAACATCGTGGCATGCCAGCAATGTGATGAGTTGGTCACATGCTGTGACATATTTTTGTTGTTTTGCTGAGTCATAGTTTGTTAGCACCAGTAGGAGTGATGGCAGATCATGACTCCCTGTGTGGAGATCAAGCCGCAGTCTGTTTGTTGTGATAGGGATGTTTTCATCATGCCTTGTAGTTGTTTGTTTTTGGGTTGTAGGATCACTCAGTGTAGAAGGTTACAATTTAGCTTAAATTGGCAAATTAGAGAAGGGAGAAGGGTTTTGCTCTTAAGCATTAGAATTCCGAATTTGTAGAGGAAAAGGACAGTCTTGCATCTGGTTCCGTTTGTAAATATTTTGAATAGACTGAAGAAGAGGGCTGAGCTGTGTGTTTGTAGTGTTGTTAGCCTAGATGCATTTATTGTTTGAACTGTGAATCCATGAAGAGCCAACTTCGGCGATTTTCTGAACATCTGTGTATTTCTGTGAAGTTGTTGATTCACACATGAAATTGCTGCTTGAATATTTGAAATAGTACGTAAATGCATGCATAGAAGTGTTAGGCTAATGAATCTTAGAGATTGTAGGCTGGATTGATCGATTCTCTGATCAATCGGCGCGACACACAGATTTTCTGCCTCAACAAGTTTTTTACAGAGAATGAACGGTGGGGATTGAGTCCGTAGACAAAGATCTGATGGTCCAGGAGAGATCCGCAACAGAAGTTGCGAGGGTGATAACGGATCTACAAAGATCTGTGAGATTTCCGTCAAAGAGTAGATCGACGGTTGTGGAGAAGGCCGCAAAGATCGGACGGTTGGAAAATTGCAAAGGAAAAGTTGTGGGAGGAAGGTTGCGGGGGAGCAACTTTGGAAAGTTGGTCGCGCATCCCGCAACCCGCTTGCGGAGAGCCTACTACGGAAACTCTGTTGCGGAAACAGAGTTGCGGAGAGCCAGTTGCAGAATGCCTGTTGCGGAAAACTCTGTTGTGAAAGCAGAATTGTGAGGAGGCAATTTTAGCGCAGAATTTAGCCGAGGGCTAAATTTGGTGATCCTGCTAAGTGTAGGAGCCACGAGATCCTGGAGGTGTTGGTTGGGTTGGCTGTGGTTGATCCCACCTGCACCACCTAAGACCCACAAAACAAGCTATCCATATCCTGTACTTGAATTCTTTTGAATGATGGTTTGGTTTGAATCTCAAGGAAAATAACCCAAACGACCTCAAAACAACTCAAACCTGGGCCAAGAAAGCAAAAGCTAATATAGCCTCTATGGGAAAGAAGAATTTCTTTGATGTGTATGCTCCCTCTTCTTCCCGTAGTGAATCAAATCCCAGGAAGGCTAAGGAACCTGTAGCCGAAGAAAAACCAACTCTAGAAGGAATGTTTGAAATGATGAAAAGTCTCACATTGTTCACCAAAGACATAGCAAGAACTAGGGACAATGACCGATATAGAAATTCATATTGCCCAAGACCCTATTGGAACAATCAAATAGGGTCATTAGATGATAATAACAGACAAACCCCTAGGAGGAATGAACCAACAAAGAATAAGAATGTGAACTTATATGTGGAACTTGAGGAAGATCCCGAAGTCTTTGACTCTAAAGATCATGGAAAAAATTTAGTTGAAGATTTCACTGATGATGATGACTTTGGTAGAGTCTTTCTTGAAGAAGATGATTGGGATGAAGAAGAATAAATGGTTTGCAACACAACACAACCCGCATTCCAGGTTTACCAACGCAGAAACCAAGATCATAGTATTACACCTTTTCTAGATCAGCACTTAAAGTTAGAAGATGAAGAAGTAGAACATGATCTTTGAGACTATGAATTTGGTATTGACATCGAGAAAGAATTACATAAGGTCATGCAAAGTGTACCCCTAAGTGAGTTAGTAAAGATACCCACAGTCAAGGATCAGGTTCAACAATTTTTCGGTAGGATTCCCGTAGCAAATGTTCCCAAAATTGCTTATGATTCCCGCCACATTCAGAGTGCTAGAGGTAAGGAGGTCGAAGAAGACCCTCCTATTCATATACATATTACTATCTATGAGAGAAAGAGTGGTGGGAACCCTCCTTTTTATCTCACATTGCAAATTAACAACCTCTTACTCCATAAGTGCATGCTAGACTTGAGAGATGCTATGAATGTTATGCCTCTGCGAATTATGAAGGAAATGGGATTAGAAGTTACCCATCCATATGGAAATGTTTGCGGAATTGATTCTAGGGGTGTCCAAGCATATGATTTAATTAAAAACTTAAAAGCTGATTTTTTTGCTTACCCCGACTTAAATACCATGATGGATGTCGTGGTAATTGATCTTCCCCTGTGTATGGCATGTTGTTATCTAGGAAGTGGGCTCCTAGATTGGGTGGATATCTAATGATGGATTTATCATATGCTTGCATACCTAATTCTAATGGGAATTTAGTTAGAATCTGTAGGGAACCATTTATTGATGGATATCTTGAAACTTATGAAGATGGTTTGAAAAATACTTATGGCGAAGGTAGTTTGAGTGTTGAAAGAATAAACTTGGTAAACGATGATGAGGATTGTCCACCGGTTTTCTTTATGGGAGTAGGTGGTTCTGAATTTGAAGACGAAGATGATGTAAGGTTTAGGCAGGAGCTTATCCATCAGGAACTGGTAGGGGAAATCATGTGCAATAATTCTGAACATTTCTCTGATGCCCATGATCATTTATCCAAAATATCTATAGAAGCCCCTGATTTTTCCCTGCAAAATGAAGCTTCCACCAATGAAGGTGTGCCAAATCCCTCGACAAGAAGAACTTGTCGCCATATTCGAAAAATTAGGCAGGATCTGAGCAATAACTTAAGACAGGAAATGACAGAACTTACTAATCAGAGTTGGGAAGAAGATGTTTTAATTAACGATGCTCCTGGTGAGGAATTTTCTTTGAATAATTTACTTACTTTTCAAACAGATAATTCCCTGCAAATAGCTGAAAGTGAAAACCGAACTATAGTTCCTCCTAGTGATACTCAAGATGAATTGATTACCCAAAATGAGCCACTAGACCAAGGGACAGATCTTAGTAACTTTCGCTATCCATCTGTTGTGCATTTCTCGAGCTTTTTGTTACCTCCAGAAAAACCTATGGAAGAAAGTAATAATACATCTCAAATTCCTACAGTACAATTGGCCTCCTTGGAAGATGAAGTAGAAAGAAATATGTCCGAAGATTTCTAAAAAGGAAAGTTACCTATGCCCCATGGAGAAGGTTCTAGCAAACAAGAAGATCATTCTGATAGTATTTCCCCCCTTACCACTGATATTGACAAAGTTTTCATGATTTTTAGACTTGGGGGGAGACAGTTAAGTAGGAAATATCAACACAACCAGAGGCAGTTAATATTGAGTCTCATGAATCAAGAAGAGAGGTAAGAGAGGTTTTGATTGGAAGAATTGCCATTCCAATAGACGGGGGTCCTCCACCTTTCAATGCTATACCAGAAAGAAGTAGGACGATGCCATTTCCCCGTACCCGAGGCAACACTGATGCCTCTATAATACCTAACCATGACATTCAAGTTGTTCCATCACCTATTAACCAGTGTAGGAATACCTATGGTGACAAGGTCATTGCTGAAAATTGTGCTTTTAATCATATCTCTAGGCGATCAGGAAATATTTGGATGGGACCATTAACAATAGAACGAATTGAAGGTAACATGTATTATTTGTCTACTGAAGATGGCCGTAGATTCGAAATTCCTATAAATCAAGTTTATCTAAGGGACTATGTCCTGGGCATGACTTAGCACATCATCTTTTCACCATCTATTAGAGTAGGTACAATTGAATAAGCTCCTTTGAGCAGTAGTTGAGTCTTTCTTTTTCTGAGTGTTGCATGTGTCTTGAGTCTTATATGTCCTTCTAGATTTTGCATATTTTGATTATGTTGCTTAGAATAGAACTTATTTTCTATCTTTGCTTTTGTCAGTTTATTTTACGCATATATTTTTCCCATACATGTTGTTATGCTATTTCTTGCTTCCATCTGTGCAGAAACAGGAAACACCTGAAGAGGAAGCAGAAAATTGAAGTGCTGGATATTTTGTTGTTGTGATGGTGTTGCATACCAGAGATTTCTGAGGTTCTCAAGCACTCTCTTCATTAAAGCACTTGTCCCAATTGGAGCCAGATGTTATCACACATATATTGCCGTTGGGCTACCATGATGCAACATACAAATTGATCTCTTTGTTTTTATGAGCTATTCATTCAGACGGGGTTTTAGCATGGATCATTACAGCCTCAACCATCTCAGATCCTTGTTTAGCAGTGTTTCCTTGTTAGGATTGAGATTTCCTTTACCATTGAGAGGATTTCAGTAGTGACCTAGTTCATTGAGTAGAGTAGTAGATCAGATGTAGTACACAGTTATAAAGGGGCTTATCAAATGGAGACAGGTATATGGTTCCTTAGTGAGTTTTTTGTTCTTTGATGTATGTTAAACACCTAAGCTTATTATGCTAGGATGATCATGGTGACTTACACTTATATATATCGATACTTGAACCTGTGCTAAGAAATGTGTTATCACCAACCTTGTAGTTGCCTATGTGAGGTGGATCCAGGATGGATGGTAGAGGGACAAGCAACTAAGGAGGTGGAACCAAGACTGCCTAGACTCCCAAATGGATGCTTGTCACGCCAATCAAGGCAGCCTTCACTTTATGTGTCTTAGCCCAAGACAACAAAGGGGGAGACCCAGATCTACTCGCGACAGGAGAGATCAAACCTAGACACCAGATCAGATCAAATGGACTTTGAGGTACGTAAGGTGTAAGGTAAAGGGAACCCTAGATCTATGGGTGATGTCACGAGGTGAGCCAAGGCTTTGGATCAGGGCTTTAGGAAGTATGGGATTCGATCCAAAGTGGGACACAAATGACCTATAGGGTGAAAACTAGAACTGGGGTTGAGGTACTAGCAACAGGTGAGGATATCCGCTGCCTTGGGGAACGTGACCAATGCAGGGAGGTCAAGGATAGGATTGGGGCTATCTAGTACCAATGGATAAACTCGATGATAGATGTGACAATATCAAAGTTCCCGAGTCATTACGGAAAGATTAGATTACAAGGAAAAGAGGCCAAAGAGGGGGTAGCGCTAGAGTTGGAGATCAGTGCCTATTGGACCTAGGGTAATGGAGTCAATATTTGCCCAGCATTGGAGTGGACCCACCTGGGAAATGCCCTGAACTATTGATCCAAAAAATTATTTGGCCAGAAAATTCAGTCTACAAGGGAAACCAACAGAAGGTGGCTAGCGCTAGGGTTTGGAGAGGCAAATCCTCAAATCTAGGACAATCTGGAGACCATCAGCTCAGCGTTGGAGGGGAAATGGGATGGAGATGACCTGATCTACAAACCCAAGTTGGAAAAATGACGAAAAAATTAGATCAGGGAAAAAGTCAGAAAAATGATGAGAAATGCTAGGGTCTTGGAAGACGGTTTCTCAGATCTAGGGCTACCTGTCAGCATCTAGCTCAGCATTGGAGGTGATTTGGAGTGAGGAAGGCCCGATCTACAAATCCAAGTTGTTATTTTCCCGGAAAAATCAGATCTCGAAAAAAGTCAAAAAATTTAGTGAGGGGCGCTAGGGTTTGAGAAGGCAGTTTCTTAGATCTAGGAAAAACCAAGAAGAATTAGCTCAGCGTTAGGGGTGAATTGGTGAGAGGGAGGCCTGATCTACAAAACCCAACAGTGGTTTGTCCAGAGATCGAGTGGTTTATTTTTTAGTATTTTTGGTTTTTTATTATTTATGGAATTTTCAGTAAAATGAAGAAAAGCATGTGTCAATGGGTTGAGATCTGGAAGAAAAGAACTAACCTATAGATCTTACCTGAAAATCCTTGTAGATTCCTTGAAGGTGATGATCCCTACTATCCCGATCAATTTGAGAAGACCTGTGTGATTTCTGAGCCCAACGTTTTGCTCCAAGTGACCAATGAGCCCTCTCTCCTACACAAGTAAACGTCAACAATATCAGATTTGTCGTATCATGAAAGAAAAGAAAGATCTACATAAAAGTAACAAGATGCAATCATAGATCACAATGAAACTAATGAAAACCCCTTGTCATAGACGAAACCAGTCCAAGCGAGTTGAGGTCCCCCTGCAAAAACGTCCAAGATGAAATCGCCCTCCTGTAGACAAGACAATGATCCCCAAAAAATATAGATCTCACACAAATTTCCCGAATGCAAGGAAGCAAAAGACTTTCCAATCACCATCTAGGAACACCAGATGCAAAGGAGATCCAAAAAATATCCACAAGAAAGTTTTTCTATTAATCAGATCCAAGAGCCAAAGACACCTTACAAATGAGAAGCTCTCTCCTTTAAATAGGAACGAGGGAACCAAAATCCTAACCACTTTCAAAACGAGTGGCTAAGATTAAAAGATATAAATGTTCTAATCAATGGTTGAGATGAGCTCAACATACAATACATGGATCAATATAACCATAAAGCACCAAAGTGGAATAAATCACCCATAAAGAAGGTACCCCACTCAACAAAAAATAAATGAAGCACATGGTGGGTCCATGGAGTGTTAACTAACTCCCTCTGGGTGCCCCATGGCACAATAAAACAATATAATATTTTAATTTTTTGACTTTGTGCCTCCTTGAGGAAATCGTGAGCCTCCCAAAAGCTCCAGAAAATAATATAAAAATGCCCAAAAAATAGGTGTGGGCTCAATCAGGTGCTGCAAATACTGGAGAAGGTGCGGAGGACATCACACTCATCATCATGACTCATCCCATGTCATTTCCTTGCCTCAGTAGCCCAAATCGATTTCTTCAATAGCCATTTAATCATTTATTAATTTGCCTCGAGAAATGTGAACCTGCCAAAACAGCCTCCTAGGATGCTTGCGTTGTCCAACTGAGCCCACTAGGCTCTCTGGAATGGGGGTACTATGGTACAATAAAGTGGTTGCACCCGCTATGCCCCATACAGCACCTTAGGAGATCCCATAACAACATCTCCCTGCTCAGTCACATCATCCTGTGAAGCAAAACTGCATCAGAAGGGTAAAATGAGCCTGATCATCTCTGCAAGTGCCTGGAACTGAAAATAAGCTATCTCACTAGACTCAGAGAGTCCAAATCCATCTAGGGTGCATACTCATACCCTTTCCAGGTCTCTACCTGATCATCAACAATATCCAATAGACAATAGAATCACCTGTAAATGACCAGATACCAATAATATAACTCAGACTATCATCCATCTGCTGGAAGTGTTACAAAGCTAAGACATGCTCTACAAATAATTTAAGTAACAATTAAAACAAGTAGCAGTCATCTCACTGGCAGTACATCAACCAAATACATATACAGGGTTTTATTTATTATTACTCAGATCAGACTTTCAAGACTATACTCACTTCATAGTTGTAGTCAATTTGCTAGTGAAAGGTGAAGGCTGAAATTGACAAGGCTAGGGAAAATGATGGATTACCAACCTAACATCATGACACTTTGGATATGGAAAGGGAATACTCACTGTAACCACATGCGGGACAAACAACAACACAGGGAATGGCAGTGCCTCACAAATGGTTGAGTTGTTCAGAGAGTGCTTATTCAACTTAGGAATCATGTCTACATCAAGTTTGATCCAGGTTCATTAGGACCAATTTTATTTCCATGGCCTTTTGGCCTATATGACCTTTTGGGACTTCATCAGTGCTTAAAAGCACAAATAACTACAACTTTCATCCAGGACATATTCAAATTTACAAGGTCAGCAATATTTGGATATAGCATATATTTAACCATTGCTTGTGGGACCTTTTCTTATACCCTTCACGAGGTATTTTAGCATTTCATTACTCTTGCCCTTTGCTCACATTTGTTAAGTAACACATTTTAGAATTTACAATTTCCATGGGCGCATATATAAACATTTCCAATACAAGTAGTACATGAGCTTTCAGTTTTAGCCAACAACATCTCAAGTGACCAGGGGGAGTTTTGCATAGTGCCAAACATTGGGACAACCGTCCAGAATGATTTAGGCATACAATCCAACTCACCAAAGGCAAGTTCTATCACCAACTCAGAGCCGAGACACAATATAAACAGGGAGGTTTGTCCAACAAAGGTTCTAGCGGGGAAAGGTCCTCCATGCCACAAGTCAAGTAGTAAGTCGGGTTGAAACAAAACTGGAAGGAAATGGATGGGTGGAGACAATGAATCAATGAAGCCAACACTAGCAAGCCAGAGTATGGTGGGAATGATTACCTCTATTCTCCCAAGGGAGGGTAAAACCAATGAGTATAGATCAGGAACTTCCAAGTCTAAGTAGGGACAGCAATACATAATACAAATACATCCAAATCCATATATTTATGACCGCCAGATCATGACACTAAATGCTAGTATATGTCACAAAGATGAGTATAAGAGCAATGATAACCATAACAAAATATAATGAATGCTGAGTCATAACCATGCAAATAATCCATCTAAACCATCATCTGTCTAATGCGAAAACAATAATACCAATCTGGGCATCACTAACTGCTTTGCAAATGACTAAATGGCTACATCAGTCCTCAAATCTGAGTGTCCTGAGACTCGGTCCTGACATGGGAGAGTATAATAGTCCACTAACAAAATAATGATCCGTCAAAATTGCTCATCTCAGCACCTCATATGTAAGAGATCTGGCTGAAAAATGTACCGTATCTGAAAAATAGAATATGGTAGCCTGGCTACTATATATGTGATAACAAAATGATTAAAGAGTCTATTGTTGAAGACTATTGTTTATGCCATGTTTTATACAACCTTTAAACTCTAGTGCTTTGTTGGTTCCATGCATCATTTACCCCCATCCATCTAGTTCATCCATAATTGATCTTTTTCCCACGACTTATAATTGACTGAGACCTATGAGATTGAAGATCATTTTCCCTACTTTGACCCCTTTGCATGATAGATCCCATGTTCCTAGTTGTGATGTATTTTTAGTATTCTTCTATGTACATTTACATATTACATTGTTTGGCTCTTAGCTTCTCAAATCAAGTTAGGGAGCATACTAATAAGTATTATGTGGGGGCATATTCCACAAACAACATCACAAGGGGATTCATTTCACATAGGGGAGGTTACCCTTATTTCTATTCCTACCCATGGCATTCAATCTAACCAGCATCATCATTGTAAGTGGCATAATTTAAAATATAAAGGGTGTTTAGTAATGGGAACAAATAATAATAGGGTGTGGCCCCCATCCATGTAATCTAATCAAATAGAAATAGACCTATTTTGGTTGGCATTCTTATGCCTCTCGCGGGCGTCCAATAGTTGGGGCGAGAGAAGCCAATCACCAACCTTTTTCCCTTGTTTCAATAGTGGATTGAGACCTATCTCTTTCCGCTAATGGGGGTTTCAGTTAGGTCTACCATTGACATATGCATTGTGAATTGTGAATGTGTAATGTGTATTGTTTGTAATTTCTATTGAATATTCATAAATGTTCTAGTTTCTACAAATATATATACATATATATAAAATGTGTCTTCTGTTTCCTAATTTTGGGGGTTGACCTAGTGAGATCATCTCTCTCACCTCAGGGGTGAAGCACCTCCCCTATTTAAAAAAAATGTCCTCACTCTCTCAAGAATGCGCCCTCCAAGCTCAACCGATTCGCTCAGCCCTCTCTAATATCTTGAAACTCACAAGCATAGTGGAAAAAATCGCCAACTTTTCGGCGATGTCCCGAAAAGTCGCGATTTTTTTTGGCTGCCGATTTTTCAGCTCGAAAATCGCGATTTTCAAAAAAAACCAAACATCGGCAAAAATCGACAAAAATCGGGAAAAAATCGGGAAAGATCAAGAAAAATCGGCAAATAGGGGAAACAATTAGTAAGCAAATTTTGACCCTATTGAAGTACAAAATTTGCATTTTTTAATGCTCGTCACGGTTTGCCGATTTTTTCACCAATGTTGCTGAGAAGATGTTTTCTGGATCCTCGTCGATTATTTGATGATGCCGATTTTTTCCACTATGCTCACAAGTGATAATGACTTTTTCCTTTTGAATGTCCTTTTATAAACTTTCGATGAGATTAGGGCTCGTAAACCCTAATTCAACTTGCATGCAAATATTCACTTTAGTATGTTAAAAATTATGCATCAAACCAGTGTAAAATGCATGCAACCTCCATGCACCTCCATGCATCTCCATGCATACCATGCCACCATGCACATGCACATGCACATGCATCATGCATCTCACCCATCAAAAACTGGTGCACCACTACAGTCCACACATCCGACTAAAGAAGTCACTGAATCACTACATGTCTTCAATCACTGAAGCCATGAATACCTGTTGGAGTGCATCTCACACTCCTTACTATTGCATATATTGATGATGTACCTCCATGCTAGGCAGAACCATATGGAGGACATCTCGAGATACCCTCTATCTCTAACACTCCCTCTTATCGAGGGAAGTCCGACCATCGATTCCTAAATCCAACAAATCCCCTGATGTTGTAATTGCCCCTTCTAAACTGGTTGCCACTACTGCACTCTAATCTGATATGTCTTGATCCCTATCCATCAAAGTAGTCCCGGGAAAGGCCTCTCGCTCTCTCTCAGACCCTATCACTGATCCTTGATCCAGACTCCCTCTGAATCTATGTTGCAACCAATCTTTGAAGCTGCCATCAAGTAGATCCATTGACCTATATTTGACCTCCTTGCCCCGTGATGAGTCAGCTCGCTCCTGAGCTAAATCCAACTTAGTCATCTTGTACCAACTCAATCTCTGGCTGGTACTAGTGTGAGCATCTCGCTCATCCCTCTAGCCTGTGAACTGGCTATCCAAAGGATCATCTACACTGGGATCTTCTCACTCCATGTCCATCTCGAAATCTGATGAAGACTTTGAAATCCACCCAGATGCACCTGAAGTTAGTTGGCCCCGAACAGTATAGTCTATGTTAGTCTCTATCTCAAACACTGAAACTGTATCCAATCTCCTTGGACCCACATACAGACTCTGCCCAACAGCCTATACAACTTTCCTTGTCTGATGCCATGCTTCATGGCTGCTCCCAAGGTCACTCCCTCAAAATATAGAAGACTTTGTTTATCTCAGAACACCATACTATATCCCTCATCCTCCAAAGTTGATACTGAGGGAAAATCTTTCAACTCTGGACCATGCATCCCTTCTGTCGTCTTCAAAGAACCTCCTGACTCCAACCGGAACATCATCAAACCAACTCTCATCACTGCTAACCTCTCATAGCAGTCTGAGTATGTCTTTGAAACTCCAAGGAACACTTCTCGTTTTCCCATCATCTGGCTAGATGTGTAACCCACTCTTTCATAGATCTAGGGTTTTCTCTCACAAATCTAATGTCTACTCTCACAGATCTAATGTGTCCTTTCTATAATCTAAGCCAGAGAAATTATGAAATGATCACAATCAGCTTTGTCATATAAACACAAGAACCTGGTGCCTTGGAAGGTGTGCTAGATCTCTGGTAGAAAACCCATAATACTCAACAGCTGCAATTGTCTTTGAAGGAATGCGCCCCTCTCTGGTGCATGTGACCAATCTCACAATTGTGCCCTTTGTTTTGCTTTGACCTTTGATGGAATCAAGTCAGGATCTGTCTAGGGAAGTGCACCCCCTCTCAATCTCTGAAAGGTGTGCCCCTCTCTTCCTCTGCTATCTCAACAACTGAAGAATGTGCCCCCTCTCTTAGGGATGTGCCCCTCTGACTGTCTTGTTATAACATATACATTTTGCAATTGGGCTACCATGATGGAGCATACAGACTTCTCTTTTATTCTATTTCGGAGTATTTTTCACATGGGGTATTAGCATGGATCATTACAACTTCAGCCAATCCAGAGCCTTGTTCATCAGATTTTCCTTGCTAGGACTCAGATTTAGAAGTCTGTTACCGACTAGGCTGCACCTAGTTGGACTTTCAGTGAGCCGCCAATGATGAACAAGATACTTGTTCATATTCAGAGTTCAGAGGTCCTTTCAGGCCTCCAGGGTCGTTTTTTTTTTTGTAACGCATGTTCATTCCCCCTTGGGGAAATTGTAAAAAATGTCCTAGCATTTAATTTTTTATAAAAGGCTCGGCTTCCCAGACTTAAGCATCAAGCCGACTAGCCCAGAGTGTTTTTTCCCTTGGTTATTATTGGTTGCTGAACAAACGACTAATAATTTCTGAGTTTTTCACTCACACCTCCAAAGCTGGGGGTAGTCATCTTGGTGTTGTGGCCTAGGGAGGTTATTAGAGCCTTCATGTCGGTGTTTTTCACCATGCTAGGCATTCGAATTAAGTCGTATGGACATGTACTAGGTCCCCCTAGAGTTTCGTCAGTTTCCGCAAAAAATAATTTTTTTCCGTTTTTTTTAAGCCATTTTTTAATGGTTTAATTAAAAAACTTCAGATTGTAATAAAAGTCAGATACGGAGTCCGTTTCTGATGTGGGGACACTCGTTTTCACACCCGGAGCATCCACTTTACCCATGGGACCACTTTCTACATCAGTCGAGCAGCCGGAGAACTCCGTGAGGCATTATTTGGGCTAAAAGTGCATAAAAATAACATTTTAATGCTAAATTATGACAAATTGACACTATGGTCAAAGGTTGAAAAGTCAAATTCGTTTTTTAAGTGGTGGTGGGACATGATGGTCCATGTTGGAGACTTATCCTAAGGAAGGAAACGTCAAATTAATTTTGTTTTTCATGTCGTTTCTTTACCCAAGGTTTCAGCGTGAGGCCCATGTGCTCATCTCTCCGGTTCATAATTCAACGTATGGCCCATGCCCTTTCTTATTGATGGCTTGATTAGCTGAGTAGTGACGTCATGAAGGATTCTCGACTTGGCGTTTAGTGACAAGCATATGTCCACGTGAGGGATTCACGTATCAGTTCAAGTAATGACGCGGTGGCTTGGTCGGTATGTTTTAAGTGATGTGGCAGCTCGCACTTGGGCTCGGCATCGTGACTGAAGTGGAGTGCTGGCAGATATTGGAGGGAGGTCGCCTACTTGTTGAGAGGTGGCGCTTCCTCCATGGTGATCTCTCCAACAAATCAAATTGCATCCATAATTAACTCGTGAACGCCAACAAAGACTGCGAGTTATCCCTAGTTCACGCCAACTCCATCTCTAGTTTTGGAGGCACCCCCTGGTTTGGCATTTTCTATATAAGCTGGTCTCTTCTCCTTTGTTCAGCATCGAAAGGTGGAACCTCTGCTTGTAATCTTGTAAATTTTTCTTGAAGTATTGTGAATAAAAGGCTTTGGAGGCAATTTCTGTGTGGGATCTATGGATGTTTGGATAGAGTTTACTCTACATTTGTGAGGTAACCTGTATTTGTTTTCATGCTTGCATATGTTTGGGATTAACTTGCTTTTGGAAGGAAATGGTATTTTTGTAGAGATAAAAGGTAATTCTTGTTAGGTTACTCTTTTATTGCAAGTCAAGGAAGACTATTTGATATATGTATGATTTCATGCTTGGATCTACATTGTTGTTATAGTCTCTTTCGGTTTACACAGGTATTTTTTAATCCCCATTGCTAGTGTTGATAAACTTTTGCAGGAAGCTAATGCTGGAGTATTGATGAGCGAATGTGC
>LPNX011115110.1:0-14545 GCA_001517045.1 Pseudotsuga menziesii
AGCTCTCAAAACTGTCCAACTTAAACTATGACTTTTTTATTGACTCTGGAAATTCTGTATTAGTATCAATCAAATCTGGTCTAAATTTTGTGTAATCAATTTGGCAAGAAAATAATTTCACTTCATTTTCTTCAATTACCTCCATTTGAAAATCGATCTGACTATGATTGAGAGCACAGCAAGAAACAATTATCCCTAGCCTTTGTATATCATTTCCATCCATGGATCCAAATAGATACATAAATGGAAACATATTCATGGGACTTTCAATCTCAACATACCAATCTTCGACATACTCATATGCAGCAGATGTTTTGAACTTTTTAATCATTTCAAAATTAGAACCCATTGTTGAATTTATAATCTGAGTTGAATGACGCTTTTGTTTTTTGAATGCTGCTTGTGGCATTTTACTTGCTTTGGAGACGACAGCTTCTAAAAACAATAATAAGCAATTATTACTATAAATAAAATGAAATCAAAATCACAAATATTACCATATAGTCTTCTAGTCTAACCATTTAGAAATGAGAGAATAATATTTAAAACCACCATACCACATGGGGGAGACGTCGTTTGTGTGTCACTTGCAATTCGTTTTTTCTTCGAATTATTCCTTGGAATTATCATTGCACCAGAGTCCATAGCTTCTAAAAACAATAATAAATAGTCGACTATAAGTTTAAATTGTTTTAAAAATACATGAAATAATGAGCATTATTAAACAATATTCTATTACATGTCTTTTATTCACATGCACAAGAATAATAAGGGTCATGTGTTATGAAAACATATTAAATACTTAAAGATAAATAAAAATCCATTGCATCTAGCACAAGTAGAGACTCATTAAAAAGAAAATTTTTCCTTCTAAAAAATGCTAGAAGGAAATGCTTATGCTAGCTACAAAGCTAGTAGTCGCTAGCTACAAAGCTAGCAGTCGCTAGCTTTCCTTAATCTTTTGCCATGTGCTTATTTCAAAATAGAGCACATGGCACAAGCTCAAGGTATAAGCTAACATTCATTCAAACAGAGCACAGGGCACAAGCTCAAGGTATAAGCTAGCAACCACCAATCACCATGGACAGGATTTTTCTATTGGAAAGCTAGCGACTGCTAGCTTTCTTTCTAGCATAGGTATGTGTTATTATCCTATAAGTAAATTCTTGTGCTACGAGGAAAGCTAGCAGTCGTCAGCTTTCCTTGATCTTGTGCCATGTGCTTATTTGAAAATAGAGTACATGGCACAAGTTCAAGGCTTTCCTTGATCTTGTGCCATGTGCTTATTTGAAAATAGAGTACATGGCACAAGTTCAAGGCTTTCCTTGATCTTGTGCCATGTGCTTATTTGAAAATAAAGTACATGGCACAAGTTCAAGGTATAAGCTAGCAACCACCAACCACCATGCCTAGAGTTTTTCTATTGGAAAGCTAGCGACTGCTAGCTTTCCTTCTACCATAAGCATGTGTGACACGCTAAAAAAAAATGTTTATGCTAGAATGAAAGGTAGCATTCGTTCAAAATAGAGTACATGGCACAAGCTCAAGGTATAAGCTAGCAACCACCAATCACTATGGACATGGTTTTTTCTATTGGAAAGCTAGCGACTATTAGCTTTCCTTCTAGCATAACCATATGTGTTTATGCTAGAAGGAAATGCTTATGCTAGAAGGAAAGGTAGCAGTCGCTAGCTTTCCTTGATCTTTTGCCATGTGCTTATTTCAAAATAGAGCACATGGCACAAGCTCAAGGTATAAGCTAGCAACCACCAATCACAATGGACATGATTTTTCTATTGGAAAGTTAGCGACGACTAGCTTTCCTTTTAGCATAAGTATGTGTTATTATCATAGAAGGAAATGCTTATGCTAGAAGAAAAGATAGCAGTTCGCTAGCTTTCCTTGATCTTGTACCATGTGCTTATTTGAAAATAGAATACATGGCACAAGCTCAAGGTATAAACTAGCAACCACCAATCACCATGTCCAGGGTTTTCTATTGAAAAGCTAGCGACTGCTAGCTTTCATTTTAACATAAGCATGTGGGTTATGCTAGAAAGAGATGCTTATGCTAGAAGGGAAGCTAGCATTCGTTCAAAATAGAGCACATGGCATAAATTCAAGGTATAAGCGATCAACCACCAATCACCATGTAAAGCTAGCGACTGCTAGCTTTCCTTCTAACATAAACACGTGTGTTATGCTATAAGGAAATACTTATGGTAGAAGGAAAACTAGCATTCGTTCAAAATAGAGCACATGGCACAAGCTCAAGGTATAAGCTAACAACCACCAATCACCATGAACAAGGTTTTTCTATTGGAAAGCTAGCGACTATTAGCTTTCCTTCTAGCATAAGCATGTGTGTTTATGCTAGAAGGAAATGATTATGCTAAAAGGAAAACTAGCAGTTGCTAGCTTTCCTTGATATTTTTCCATGTGCATATTTCAAAATAGATCACATGACACAAGCTCAAGGTATAATCTAGCAACCACCAATCACCATGGACATGATTTTTCTATTGGAAAGCTAGCGACTGCTACCTTTCATTCTAACATAAGTATGTGTTATTATCCCAGAAGGAAATTATTATGCTAGAAGGAAAACTAGCAGTCGCTAGCTTTCATTGATCTTGTGCCATGTGCTTATTTGAAAATAGAGTACATGGCACAAACTCAAGGTATAAGCTAGCAACCACCAATCACCATGCCCAGAGTTTTTCTATTGGAAAGCTAGCGACTGCTAGTTTTTCTTCTAACATAAGCATGTGTGTTATGCTAGAAGGAAACGCTTATGCTATAAGGAGAGCTAGCATTCATTCAAAATAGAGCACATGGCACAAGCTGAAGGTATAAGCTAGCATCCATCAATCACCATGGACAGGGTTTTTCTAATTGAAAGCTAGCGACTGTTAGCTTTCCTTCTAGTATAAGCATGTGTGTTTATTTTAGAAAGAAATGCTTATGCTAGAAGGAAAGCTAGCAGTCACTAGATTTTCTTTATCTTTTTCCATGTGCTTATTTAAAAATAGAGCACATGGCACAAGCTCAAGGTATAAGCTAGCAACCACCAATCACCATGGACATGATTTTTCTATTGGAAAGCTAGCGACTGCTATCTTTCCTTCTAGCATAAGTATGTGTTCTTATCCTAGAAGGAAATGCTTATGCTAGAAGGAAAGCTAGCAGTCGCTAGCTTTCCTTGATCTTGTGCCACGTCCTTATTTGAAAATAGAGTGCATGGCACAAGCTCAAGGTATAAGCTAGCAACCACCAATCACCATGCCCAAGGTTTTTCTATTGGAAAGCTAGCTACTGCTAGCTTTCCTTCTAACGAAAGCATGTGTGTTATGCTAGAAGGAAAGCTAGCATTCGTTCAAAACAGAGCACATGGCACAAGCTCAAGGTATAAGCTAGCAACCACTTATCACCATGGCCAGGATTTTTCTATTGGAAAGATGACGACTATTAGCTTTCTTTCTAACATAGGTATGTGTTATTATCCTATAAGTAAATGCTTATGCTAGAAGGAAAGATAACAGTCGCTAGCTTTCATTGATCTTGTGCCATGTGCTTATTTGAAAATAGAGTACATGGCACAAGTTCAAGGCTTTCCTTGATCTTGTGCCATGTGCTTATTTGAAAATAGAGTACATGGCACAAGTTCAAGGTATAAGTTAGCAACCACCAATCACCATGCCTAGGGTTTTTGTATTGGAAAGCTAGCGACTGTTAGCTTTCCTTCTACCATAAGCATGTGTGACATGCTAGAAAAAAATGTTTATGCTATAATGAAAGGTATCATTCGTTCAAAATAGAGTACATGGCACAAGCTCAAGGTATAAGCTAGCAACCACCAATCACCATGGACAGGGTTTTTCTATTGGAAAGCTGGCGACTGCTAGCTTTCCTTCTAGCATAAGCATTTCCTTGATCTTTTGCCATGTGCTTATTTCATGCCATGTAGTCTATTTTCAAATAAGCACATGGTACAAGATCAAGAAAAGCTAGCTTTCCTTCTAGCTTTCCTTGTAACATAAGCATTTCTTTCTAGGATAATAACACATACTTATGCTAGAAGGAAAGCTAGTCGTCGCTAGCTTTCCAATAGAAAAATCATGTCCATTGTGATTGATGGTTGCTAGATTATACCTTGATCTTTTTCCATGTGCTTATTTAGAAATAGAGCACATGGCACAAGCGCAAGGTATAAGCTAGCAACCATCAATCACAATGGACATTATTTTTCTATTGGAAAGCTAGCGACGACTAGCTTTCCTTCTAGCATAAGTATGTGTTATTATCCTAGAAGGAAATGCTTATGTTACAAGGAAAGCTAGAAGGAAAGCTAGCTTTCCTTGATCTTGTACCATGTGCTTATTTGAAAATAGAATACATGGCACAAGCTCAAGGTATAAACTAGCAACCACCAATCACCATGTCCAGGGTTTTCTATTGGAAAGCTAGCGACTGCTAGCTTTCATTCTAACATAAGCATGTGGGTTGTGCTAGAAGGAAATGCTTATGGTAGAAGGGAAGCTAGCATTCGTTCAAAATAGAGCACATGGCACAAATTCAAGGTATAAGCAAGCAACCACCAATCACCATGTAAAGCTAGCGGCTGCTAGCTTTTCTTCTAACATAAACATGTGTGTTATTCTTTCTAACATAAACATGTGTGTTATTCTATAAGGAAATACTTATGCTAGAAGGAAAGCTAGCATTCGTTCAAAATAGAGCACATGGCACAAGCTCAAGGTATAAGCTAACAACCACCAATCACCATGGACAAGGTTTTTCTATTGGAAAGCTAGCAACTGTTAGCTTTCCTTGTAGCATAAGCATGTGTGTTTATGCTAAAAGGAAATGATTATGCTAGAAGGAAAGCTAGCAGTTGTTAGCTTTCCTTGATATTTTTCCATGTGCTTATTTCAAAATAGATCACATGACACAAGCTCAAGGTATAAGCTAGCAACCACCAATCACCATGGACATGATTTTTCTATTGGAAAGCTAGCGACTGCTAGCTTTCATTCTAACATAAGTATGTGTTATTATCCTAGAAGGAAATTCTTATGCTAGAAGGAAAGCTAGCAGTCGCTAGCTTTCCTTGATCTTGTGCCATGTGCTTATTTAAAAATAAAGTACATGGCACAAGCTCAAGGTATAAGCTAGCAACCACCAATCACCATGCTCAGGGTTTTCATATTGGAAAGCTAGCGACTGATAGCTTTTATTCTAACATAAGCATGTGTGTTATGCTAGAAGGAAATGCTTATTCTAGCAGGAGAGCTGGCATTCGTTCAAAATAGAGCACATGGCAAAATAGAGCCCATTGTATTTCATGTAGGCTCGAAATGGAAAGTCATGACTTAAATGAAAAGACATGTGAGTTTTCACTATACTTATGGAGAAATATATGATTAATATCATGTGAATCATTTAGAGAGGACTTGTGCCGAGTTGATTAATATGTTTGGGGTGTTCACGAACCATCTTTCTTAAACAAAGGAGACAAATAATCAAGAGGAGGATGAGAATGAGACGAAGAGAAAAAAAGATTGACGAGTAGTGAATCTCCAATGGGATGTACTTCCATGGATTTTTCAATATAAGTACTTGATATTGAATCACTCATAATATTTGAAATTGTAAAAAATAAAATGTAAAATTTAAAAACTTTTGTTGTTAGAAATTCTTATCAACTTCTACAAGACGACCTTCCAAGTGATTATAAGGATGTGGGGACTTGATAAACATGCAATTATGTTTGTCCTAAGTTTCACCATTTAAAAGCAAAACAAAAAAACAACTTCAAGTGCATGTTTACCTAGCTCTTCAAAACTGCACATATTGTGTGGGTAAAGAATTCTACTACGAATTTTTATTGTTCCCTCTAATCTATCGTGGTTAATGGACTATGAACAAGACAAATCACAAGCTACAAATAAGTGTAAAAGGTGCAACAAATGAGTGATATGTTCAAAGTTGGTTTAGTGAAAGAGTCACAAAATGTAGATTATGTTTGATTATGAGTTTGGTAGGTTGAATATATAAATATAAAAAAAGTGTATGGTTTTCCGCGGATATGTAACTGGGCCTTCCAAAAGCACAATTGATGGTGACAATGGAGTCCACACACCAATTGACTAGTGAAGGTAAGAAAGAGGCAGTTCTACTGGCGATGGGGCAAATGTTCCAATCTAGAAGACTTGGCAACACCTCCCAACGGCAATAGCTGACTTCAGGAGTCAATTGCACCCACAAGTGCTCCTTGCTGATTTCCTAACTTTGGCCACTAAGATAACTTGCGTCAAGTGTGGATCAGTGGTTCGGCCTGTACGGTATAGTGTCGTCTCCCTACAACGAGTTGGGTGACTCGTAGGAGAGAGCAGGGCAACTATACCTCGGCTTTAACCTCCTTGGGCACGGCGCACTTCTGATCCGGGTTTTCTTTTAACACTTGCTTATAGCAGGATTTATAAAGCACCCTATAAGTCAACAATGCTATGTTTCAAAATATACCTAATGAAAGTAGATTGGAGGGCATTAATGGATGCCTAGCACAATCAATCCTACCTAACTAATTTATGTTTTGTGACCTCATGTGAAGCTTGGAGGCTACACCAAGAATATAATTTTTGAGATAATTTCTATTGCTAATAACAAGTAAGTTATACAAAGACACTACCTCTAATTTTCTATTGCTAATAACAATTAAATGTTACATATAGATTACCTCTAATGCAAAAATAGACATAAACATAGTAAAATATACATAAAGAAGACCTCCTTCATTATAGCTTTTATACCAAATTAAGTTTATTGGTTTACTTAAAGACCTGTGAACAAAAAAATAAATAAATTGAACCCATATAAATGATATACTATAAATCATCATATATTTTTTTTGAACAGAAACTAAAAAAGAGTATATTATAAAGGGGCTGTGCACAGCCATTCAATACATAGAAAAAAGAGATGAATGATAGTCCTGCAGAGCAGAGATAGAGCATTGTAGACTAAGCCTGCAAAGGGTCCAAAAAACTATATACAGATTTCTTCCATAATGACTAACAGAACGGGCAGTAAATTATACAAAGACACTACCTCTAGTTTTCTATTGCTAATAACAAGTAAATTATACAAAGACACCACCTCTAGTTTTCTATTGCTAATAACAATTAAACGTTACATATAGATTACCTCTAATGCGAAAATAGACATAAACATAGTAAAATATACATAAATAAGACCTCCTTCATTATAGCTTTTATACCAAATTAAGTTTATTGGTTTACTTAAAGACATGTGAACAAAAAAATAAATAAATTGAACCCATATAAATGATCCGGGTTTTCTTTTAACACTTGCTTATAACAGGATTTATAAAGCACCCTATAAGTCAACAATGCTATGTTTCAAAATATACCTAATGAAAGTAGATTGGAGGGCATTAATGGATGCCTAGCCCAATCAATCCTAGCCCTAATTTATGTTTTGTGACCTTATGTGAAGCTTGGAGGCTACACCAAGAATATAATTTTTGAGATAATTTCTATTGCTAATAACAAGTAAATTATACAAAGACACTACCTCTAGTTTTCTATTGCTAATAACAATTAAATGTTACATATAGATTACCTCTAATGCGAAAATAGACATAAACATAGTAAAATATACATAAAGAAGACCTCCTTCATTATAGCTTTTATACCAAATTAAGTTTATTGGTTTACTTAAAGACATGTGAACAAAAAAATAAATAAATTGAACCCATATAAATGATAGACTATAAATCATCATATATTTTTTTTGAACAGAAACTAAAAAAGAGTATATTATAAAGGGGCTGTGCACAGCCATTCAGTACATAGCAAAAAGAGAGGAAGGATAGTCCTGCAGAGCAGAGATAGAGCATTGTAGACTAAGCCTGCAAAGGGTCCAAAAAACTATATACAGAGTTCTTCCATGATGATTAACTAGAAAGAAATGCTTATGCTAAAAAGAAAGCTAGCAGTCGCTAGCTTTCCTTGATCTTTTGCCATGTGCTTATTTCAAAATAGAGCACATGGCACAAGCTCAAGGTATAAGCTAGCAACCACCAATCACCATGGACAGGATTTTTCTATTGGAAAGCTAGCGACTGCTAGCTTTCTTTCTAGCATAGTATGTGTTATTATCCTATAAGTAAATGCTTATGCTAGAAAGAAAGCTAGCAGCCGCTAGCTTTCCTTGATCTTGTGCCATGTGCTTATTTTAAAATAGAGTATATGGCACAAGTTCAAGGTATAAGCTAGCAACCACCAATCACCATGCCTAGGGTTTTTCTATTGGAAAGCCAGCGACTGCTAGCTTTCCTTCTACCATAAGCATGTGTGACATGCTAGAAAAAAATGTTTATGCTAGAATGAAAGGTAGCATTTGTTCAAAATAGACCCGGAATCTTTTGTCATGGCCGACAGACTCTAGACACAAGTACACTGTGGAGCATAACTGGCCCACGTTAGTTTATTCCCTATACTATTACACTGTGGAGTTATTTCCAACCCACAGCGGGTGATATGTTGGCAACCATGCTGGCCAACTCAGCCTTCAGAGGGGCCCACCGCTGCTTTCGCTCAATCGTATGGATCACGTCCTTGCATTCATTCTTCTTCAAAATCGTCTGAGTCATATGCATGATGACCAAACAATACATCTTCGTCCACGTGTTCATATGGCACAGGAGAAGGAGGCGGATATAGGAACTGAGAGAAACATCTTTCAATATCGAAGCCTTTAAACACAGGATTTGGCTCGCACAGGAATTCACCTCTGAAATGTGATTCTACTTTATAGTCCAGTGGAATCTCTCTGGTTGTAACTCTAGACTCTATGTGTTCTCCAGCAATAGATCTTCGGATAAATTTTTGCTGGGCATAAATTCTGTGCTCAAGTGGTTGATAGGTTCCACCTTCGTGGATCAATTTAAACTTAAACCACTGGAAGTTCTGATGAGCAACTTCAAGATCGGCTTTAAGGTGCAGAATGAAATTTGCACGCTGATTCTCCCAATCTGTTCTTGGACAGAAGGTATCCAAGAAGACATCTATCCATCCAGACCATGTCTGATTATATTCAAGGTTGGCTGGATCTGCACAGATGATGATACTGCCTCTTTCTCTGCAGTATTGGAGGATGAGGTTGTATGATGTCCATGTGAGACGGCCATCACACAGATCAACATATTTTTCTCCATTTTTATCCTCACGTAACCATAATTCTTTGCATTCTGAAATCTTCTGGTATGCATTACTGAAGCTTTGGAATGCATCTTTTTCCCATCGCTCAAGGATCTGCAACTTTCATGGCGATGTCTGGATGTTCTTTATCAAGGTGAGTTGCAGAAATATTTTTGCTTCATCTGAGGAAGCATATTCCAAAGATTGGATGCGAACCTCTTTGGGGAAGGTATTGTCCCAAGGCAGGAAGAATTTAGCTCTTCTGGTGTCTTCGGCTGACGAGCTATCCATTCTTCTGCTGCAACTACTTCTGCAGTAGTTGGAGGGCTGTTTCGGCCATAAAGTATTTCAAAGACTTCTTTTCGCATCTGGGCCTCTGTCATTGGAGATTTTCCTTTAGCAAGATCCCTAGGAGGATCTGGATCATTGTTATCTGCTCCAAAGCTGCTATTACCAACAGAAAACATCTTCAATTCCTTCGGTTGCTTCTGCGTTGATTCCTTGGTTAACATGTCAGCCAAACAATTCAAATAGCCTGGATTATAAACAATTTCATAATCAAAAGAACTTAACCAAGTAAATTAAAAATCCATTACATCTAGCACAAGTAGAGACTCATTAAAAAGAAAAGTTTTCCTTCTCAAAAATGCTAGAAGGAAATGCTTATGCTAGAAAGAAAGCTAGCAGTCGCTAGCTTTCCTTGATCTTTTGCCATGTGCTTATTTCAAAATAGAGCACATGGCACAAGCTCAAGGTATAAGCTAGCAACCACCAATCACCATGGACAGGATTTTTCTATTGGAAAGCTAGCGACTGCTACCTTTCTTTCTAGCATAGTATGTGTTATTATCCTATAAGTAAATGCTTATGCTAAAAAGAAAGCTAGCAGCCGCTAGCTTTCCTTGATCTTGTGCTATGTGCTTATTTGAAAATAGAGTACATGGCACAAGTTCAAGGTATAAGCTAGCAACCACCAATCACCATGTCTAGGGTTTTTCTATTGGAAAGCTAGCGACTGCTAGCTTTCCTTCTACCATAAGCATGTGTGACATGCCAGAAAAAAAATGTTTATGTTAGAATAAAAGGTAGCATTCGTTCAAAATAGAGTACATGGCACAAGCTCAAGGTATAAGCTAGCAACCACCAATCACCATGGACAGGTTTTTTCTATTGGAAAGCTAGCGACTGTTAGCTTTCCTTCTAGCATAAGCATGTGTGTTTATGCTAGAAGAAAATGCTTATGCTAGAAAGAAAGCTAGCAGTCGCTAGATTTCCTTGATGTTTTTCCATGTGCTTATTTCTAAATAGAGCACATGGCACAAGCTCAAGGTATAAGCTAGCAACCACCAATCACAATGGACATGATTTTTCTATTGGAAAGCTAGTGACGACTAGCTTTCCTTCTAGCATAGGTATGTGTTATTATCCTAGAAGGAAATGCTTATGTTAGAAGGAAAGCTAGCAGTCGCTAGCTTTTCTTGATTTTGTACCATGTGCTTATTTGAAAATAGAATACATGGCACAAGCTCAAGGTATAAACTAGTAACCACCAATCACGATGTCCAGGGTTTTCTATTGGAAAGCTAGTGACTGCTAGCTTTCATTCTAACATAAGCATGTGGGTTATGCTAGAAGGAAATGCTTATGCTAGAAGGGAAGCTAGCATTCGTTCAAAATAGAGCACATGGCACAAATTCAAGGTATAAGCGAGCAACCACCAATCACCATGTAAAGCTAGCGACTGCTAGCTTTCCTTCTAACATAAACACGTGTGTTATGCTATAAAAAATACTTATGCTAGAAGAAAAGCTAGCATTCCTTCAAAATAGAGCACATGGCACAAGCTCAAGGTATAAGCTAACAACCACCAATCACCATGGACAGGGTTTTTCTATTAGAAAGCTAGCGACTGTTAGCTTTCCTTCTAGCATAAGCATGTGTGTTTATGCTAGAAGGAAATGATTATACTAGAAGGAAAGCTAGCAGTTGGTAGCTTTCCTTGATATTTTGCCATGTGCTTATTTCAAAATAGATCACATGACACAAGCTCAAGGTATAAGCTAGCAACCACCAATCACCATGGACAGGGTTTTTCTATTGGAAAGCTAGTGACTGTTAGCTTTCCTTATAGCATAAGCATGTGTGTTTATGCTAGAAGGAAATTCTTATGCTAGAAGGAAAGCTAGTAGTCACTAGCCTTCCTTGATCTTTTGCCATGTGCTTATTTCAAAATAGAGCACATGGCACAAGCTCAAGGTATAAGCTAGCAACCACCAATCACAATGGACATGATTTTTCTATTGGAAAGCTAGCGACGACTAGCTTTCCTTCTAGCATAAGTATGTGTTATTATCCTACAAGAAAATGATTATGTTAGAAGGAAAGGAAAGCTAGCAGTCGCTAGCTTTCCTTGATCTTGTACCATGTGCTTATTTGAAAATAGAATACATGGCACAGGCTCAAGGTATAAACTAGCAACCACCAATCACCATGTTCAGGATTTTCTATTGGAAAGCTAGCGAATGCTAGCTTTCATTTTAACATAAGCATGTGGGTTATGCTAAAAGGAAATGCTTATGCTAGAAGGGAAGCTAGCATTCGTTCAAAATAGAGCACATGGCACAAGCTCAAGGTATAAGCTAACAACCACCAATCACCATGGACAGGGTTTTTCTATTGGAAAGCTAACGACTGTTAGCTTTCCTTCTAGCATAAGCATGTGTGTTTATGCTAGAAGGAAATGATTATGCTAGAAGGAAAGCTAGCAGTTTCTAGATTTCCTTGATATTTTGCCATGTGTTTATTTCAAAATAGATCACATGACACAAGCTCAAGGTATAAGCTAACAACCACCAATCACCATGGACAGGGTTTTTCTATTGGAAAGCTAGCGACTGTTAGCTTTCCTTATAGCATAAGCATGTGTGTTTATGCTAGAAGGAAATGCTTATGCTAGAAGGAAAGCTAGTAGTCACTAGCTTTCCTTGATCTTTTGCCATGTGCTTATTTCAAAATAGAGCACATGGCACAAGCTCAAGGTATAAGCTAGCAACCACCAATCACAATGGACATGATTTTTCTATTGGAAAGCTAGCAACGACTAGCTTTCCTTCTAGCATAAGTATGTGTTATTATCCTACAAGAAAATGCTTATGTTAGAAGGAAAGGAAAGCTAGCAGTCACTAGCTTTCCTTGATCTTGTACCATGTGCTTATTTGAAAATAGAATACATGGCACAATCTCAAGGTATAAACTAGCAACCAACAATCACCATGTCCAAGATTTTCTATTGGAAAGCTAGCGACTGATAGCTTTCATTTTAATATAAGCATGTGAGTTATGCTAGAAGAAAATGCTTATGCTAGAAGGGAAGCTAACATTCGTTCAAAATAGAGCACATGGTAGAAATTCAAGGTATAAGCGAGTAACCACCAATCACCATGTAAAGCTAGCGACTGCTAGCTTTCCTTCTAACATAAACACGTGTGTTATGCTATAAGTAAATACTTATGCTAGAAGGAAAGCTAGCATTCATTCAAAATAGAGCACATGGCACAAACTCAAAGTATAATCTAGCAACCACCAATCACCATGGATAGAGTTTTTCTATTGGAAAGATAACGACTGTTAACTTTCCTTCTAGCATAAGCATGTGTGTTTATGCTAGAAGAAAATGATTATGCTAGAAGGAAAGCTAGCAGTTGCTAGCTAGCTTTCCTTGATATTTTTCCATGTGCTTATTTCAAAATAGATCACATGACACAAGCTCAAGGTATAAGATAGCAACCACCAATCACCATGGACATGATTTTTCTATTGGAAAGCTAGCGACTGCTAGCTTTTATTCTAACATAAGTATGTGTTATTATCCTACAAGGAAATTATTATGCTACAAGGAAAGCTAGCAGTCGCTAGCTTTTCTTGATCTTGTGCCATGTGCTTATTTGAAAATAGAGTACATGGCACAAGTTCAAGGGTCATGTATAATAAGGGTCATGTGTTATGCTAGAAAGAAATGTTTATGCTAAAAGGAAAGCTAGCATTCATTCAAAATAGAGCACATGGCACAAGCTACCAACCATCAATCACCATGGACAGAGTTTTTCTAATTGAAAGCTAGCAACTGTTAGCTTTCCTTCTAGTATAAGCATGTGTGTTTATTTTGGAAGGAAATGCTTATGCTAGAAGGAAAGCTAGCAGTCGCTAACTTTCCTTGATCTTTTGCCATGTGCTTATTTCAAAATAGAACAAATGGCACAAACTCAAGGTATAAGCTAGCAACCACCAATCACTATGGACATGATTTTCCTATTGGAAAGCTAACGACTGCTAGCTTTCCTTCTAACATAAGTATGTGTTCTTATCCTAGAAGGAAATGCTTATGCTAGAAGGAAAGCTATCAGTTCCTAGCTTTCCTTAATCTTGTGCCATGTGCTTATTTGAAAATAGAGTGCATGGCACAAGCTCAAGGTATAAGCTAGCAACCACCAATCACCATGCCCAAGGTTTTTCTATTGGAAAGCTAGCGACTGCTAGCTTTCCTTCTAACATAAGCATGTGTGTTATGCTAGAATGAAAGGTAGCATTCGTTCAAAATAGAGCACATGGCACAAGCTCAAGGTATAAGCTGGCAACCACCAATCACCATGGACAGGGTTTTTTATTGGAAAGCTAGCGACTGTTAGCTTTCCTTCTAGCATAAACATGTGTGTTTATACTAGAAGGAAATGCTTATGCTAGAAGGAAAGCTAGCAGTCGCTAGCTTTCCTTGATCTTTTGCCATGTGCTTATTTCAAAATACATCACATGGAACAAGCTCAAGGTATAAGCTAGCAAACACCAATCACCATGGACATGATTTTTCTATTGGAAAGCTAGCGACTGCTAGTTTTTCTTGTAGCAGAAGTATGTGTTCTTATCCTAGAAGGAAATACTTATGCTAGAAGGAAATCTAGCAGTCGCTATCTTTCCTTGATCTTGTGACGTGTGCTTTCCTTGATCTTGTGACAAAATTTGTCTCAAGTACTGTCGGCTTCCACGACAGTCATCTATAAGGAATGACATCCTAAGTTTTTCACTAAGTACCTTCGTCAAGTGGAGAAAGAGCAGTTATCCCTCAAACAGTATTGGGTCGTCTCCTTTTCAACAAGTGGTGGTGAGCGCACTTGAGAGAACATACACCCGCAACCTTGGGTTTGACCTCCTATGGCACAGCGCCGCTCTTTCACTTGCCCTGTGTGGCTATACACGACCACTTGATTTAGAAGGATTTTTATAGCACCCTAAGGACAACAACTATGTTTTTGGATGCCTCGCCCCAA
>LPNX011115111.1:18125-161219 GCA_001517045.1 Pseudotsuga menziesii
TGATGGCAGCGACGATTCTGATGATCATGTTCATGATGTTGATGGTGATGATGATGATGATGAAGGTGATGATGATGACGATGGTGATGATGATGAAGATGAAGATGAAGATGATGATGATGATGATGTTGATGATGAACATGATGAAGATGATGATGATGAACATGGCAATGTTGATGATGATGATCGATGATCAATGATCATGGTGATGATGATGATGATGATCATGATGATGATGATGACGATGGTGATGACGATGTTTATGATGTTGATGTTGAGGATGATGATGATGAAGAAGAAGATGATGATGATGATGAGGAAGAGTATGAGGATGATGATGATGAGGATGGTGTTCATGATGATGATGACGACGATATTGATGATGATGTTCATGATGTTGATGGTGATGATGATGATGTTCATGATGTTGATGGTGATGATGATGATGAGGATGATGAAGATGACGATGGTGATGATGATGATGATGATGACGATGATGAACATGAACATGATGATGAAGATGAAGATGATGATGAAGATGAGCATTGCGATGATGATAATGAATGCTATTTTGCTTTCCCAAAATGCGCACGCATTTTTCTCATTTAGAACGCGCATGCGTTTTGTTCATTTAGAACGCGCACGCGTTTTGCTTCAACTAAATCGCGCTCATGTTGTATTTAAATTCAAAAAATTATTCCCTCCAAAGGATAACGTCGAGCCTCCACCCATGCTTGCATGGATATCCTATGCCTATGTGTCTGCTTTGTACTTTGCCTCGGATTCAACATGCCTGTGCCTTGGAGTATGATAAACCATGGCAAATTCAGCATTATATCCAAATTTTCAATATGCTCGTGTTTAGCAGTTCATCTGATTATGCTGCACACCTCCATTTTTTATGAGATTTTAGAAACAAATATGGTTTTTTTTGCAGATTCCAAATATGTAAATTTTAACAAGAATACATTATTTTTTCTATTTTTTTCTTATTTATCTTCTATCATCACTCCTCAACTCAAAAAACACACTGTTAGTGTTTTGTCCATATCTCTTTCGTTTCTCAACCATTTAAAAAAAAATTGTATGGTGCACTAAAGAACACCGAGCTCTACATGCTATAAAAAACCCATTTCCAAATAATTCCATTAAGACATTCAAACGTTGCACCCACAATTGACGTACCGTTTTCGAGGTTTGATCTCTTAGATAATAAATAAAAAAATTAAAAATATTGTATTTATTATTGGAAAAATAGTCGTGCACTAGTACTATATGTTCTCTATATGTATACCGATTTTTGTAAGTTTATTCCATCATTTAGTCACTCAGACGCTGCACCCACAAAAACATATACCTTATAATTTGTCCAAAAAATAAAAAGTACCTGTTAAAAAATATCTAACTTCAGATAGTTAAAAGCATTTTCAATAGAAAAAAATTATATATTTGGAAAGTTCATTCAATTTCCTACATTTCTTGTGTTTTACTCATCGCAAGATTCATTGTGTAAGTGTCTCAAAATATCCATGCAAGTTGATGGATGTCTGTTTTTTCAGTTTTCTATTGCATCCAACGCGCCAAAAGAGACCCTCATCTTTGTCCACTCACCCAGAAGCCAGTTGGTGCAGAGCTTTGGATGGAGGTAGATGCACCTGCATTACATGTATTCTCTTGGCCAAATCCATAGAAGTTGTGAATATTTCTCTTATGACATATTTTTCAAAAAACGATCGATTGAGTTAAACATTTTGGGCTTTCTCAGTGAGAAGAACATATTAGTGAATAGGTTGATTGGTTTTCTGGGAAAAAGTATTTCAAGAATATTGTTATTCTTATAAAAAATACATATATTTGTTTTCCATGATAATGAAGTTAATGGTTGTTCACTTGTTGTAGCTTTTTTCCATAAAATATTACGTTCGCAGCCCGGGATTGGCCGTGTTTTTGTTTTGGTAAGGGCCAAAGATGTGGAATCTGCCAAAATCCAATTTAAAATGGAGGTAAGAAATCTCACTATTTTTCCTACTCATAGATAACTTAATCCTCCGCCTATGAATGAAGTCTTTTCTTGGCTATGAATGACATGTTATGAGACTCGAGTTGTTCAAAGTTTTGAAGGAACAACACGGAGACAAATTTGAAAGATTTTGTATTCCAAAAATTTGTTCTTCTGCTACAGTAAAACCCATTTTTTTTTTCCTGCAATTTTGTATTTCAAAAAGTTGTTCTTCTGTTACAGTAAAACCCATATTTTTTTTCCTGCAATTTTGTATTCCAAAAAGTTGCTCTTTTGTTATAGTAAAACCCATATTTTTTTTTCTACAATTGAAGATGTAAAATGAAATTTTGGATGAAATATGTGTAACTAAAAATATTCATATATAAATGAATTTAGTATGTTACCGTTATTTTTTGAGAGGTAATTACCATTGTTTTCTTAGCTAGAGATCTGGAAGCACAGAAAACGCTATCAAGAATCATTGGAACTCCACACTCTAAGGACCCTAGTTAGTGGGAAAGGAAGCACCAATCCTGGAGATGTTGAGGTTGAATCTAGCCAGCTTAACCGTACCGCTCCACGGAAATCTATTCTGCTTTTAATTGCTACTTTCTAGGACGCTGTGAAAATGCAAGAGGAAGCCTCTGCTTCTGTTTTCGGGTCAGCTAACAGCAGTGGTGAATGTAGTCCCATAGAACATAGCTTCCAAACAAAATCTGCAAAGATTCAGGCTTTTCAAAATGCAAACTCTAAAAATTCCCGGAGTAGGTGAATTTAAGGTATGTAGATTCAAGTGCATTTAATATGCATGAGGCCGATGAGGCAGTGGGGCGGTGCATGAGTAGGGAAAGGCGGTGGGGTGGTGGCTACCTGACAGTTGTAATGTGTGAGGGTTTTAATGAAAATAATTTCATAACATTAAATGTTTTGAAGTAATGCTAAGTGAGCCATAGCAATAGTTTAGTTGAATTCAGTTGAAGTAGGGAAAACACCAAAAAGTTAGGACATAAAGGCTAATAAAAATATCTTTGCCTTGAAAAGAGTCCAAATAAGACCTCCAATTTGTTGATTGGTGGATGAAACAATTGGTTGTTATTTGATTGGTTCATGAAAAGGTATCCTCATTGATAATAAGGCAGCTGGAAAGTAATGCTTACAACTTAGGACAATTTTGTAAATCATGTTTTGGTTGGCGTGCTGATTAATGGGAATGGCAGTAAGCCGATTACAAGAGTCCCTGATAGTCGGGCAGGGACTAATAAGAAGAATAAGATTATATTATGTCTACAAAATTTTAATACAAATATTTGATAGTCTTACTTATGTTTTGTTAAGTAAATTCTATATAGAATAATAAAGCATAATTGCTCCATCCCTTGATGCTTCACTTGGAATAAAAAAATCCATCATAGTTTATGCCTAAAACAACCTTACGATGTAAACAAAAATATAATATATTTGACATATTTTTTACATAACCTTAACAAATCTATCTATCAAACCTGATTTGAAAAAGATCAAAATCATAACATAATTTGAACAATATTAAAATCATAACATAACTATGGTTAACCAACTACGGTCAACCATAGTGAACCATATTCAACTAGGTTGAACAATAGTTAACCATAGTCAACCATGGTTAAACTTAGACAATTATGAACAATTATGGTCCACCATAGTTATCTGTGAACAACCATGGTAACCTACCTATGGTCAACCATAGTTATCAGTGAACAACCATGGTAAACTACCTATGGTCATCCATAGTCAACCATGGTTGACCATAATCAACCATAGTCAACTAGGGTCAACCATAGTTGACCATGGTCATCTAGGGTCAAACATAGTCAACCATGGTCAATTATTGTCAACCATGAACAACCATCTTTGATTATGACCAATCAAAGTCAACTATGGCAAGCTAATTACGGTCACTCATTCTCAACCATGAAAAACCACAGTCCCCTAAACCCTAAACCATAGTGAACCAACTAGGGTTATCCATATTCAACTACGGTAAACCAAGGTCAACCATCGTAAACCATAGTCAACCATGGTTAACCACCATCAACATGGTCAAGCATAGTTAGCCATGAAAAACCATGGTCAACCAACAAAGGTAAAGTATATTGAACCATGGTCGACCATAATCAACCATGCTCAACCATAATCAACCATGATTAACCATGGTTAACCATATTCGACCATAGTTAACCATGGTCAACCTTAGTCAACATGGTCAACTTAAGTCGACCATCATTAAACATAGTCAACAATTTCTAATCATCGTCATGCATGGTCAACCATGGTAACCATAGTTAATCATAGTCAACCATGGTCAACCATGTTGTACCATAGTCCACTATAGTCAACCATCATCAACCATCATTAACCATGGTTAGCCAACATCAACCATGGTCAACCATCATTAACCGTGCATCAACCATGGTTAACCATTGTAAATAATAATTAACCATAAGCAACCATTCTCAACCAATGTCAACCATAGAAAACTAAGTCAACTATGATAAAACAATGTTTACCGAAAGTCAACCATAGTTCAACAAGTTCAACCATGGTTTACCAAAGTCAACAATAGTCAAACATATTCAACAATTATTGACCTTAGTTGACCATGGTCAGTGAAATTCAATAAAAAATAAGAATGGTTAACCATATCCAACCATCAACCATAGTCAACCATGGTCATTCAAGGTCAAGCATAGTCAACCATGATAAAACATCTCAACCAAAGTTAACCATAGTTAACCAAATCCAACGATGGTCAACCATGATCAAGCAAAGTTAGTCATGGCCATGAAAATTCAATCATCAAGTAAAGTCATCCATGGTCAAACAGAGTCATCCATGGTCAACCACAATCAACTATAACCTACCATGGTCAAGCAAAATTAACCATGGTCAACCAAATTCAACCATGGTAAACCAAAGTGAATTGTGGTCAACAATGTTCAACAGAAGTCAACGAAAATTCAACCAAAGTAAATCATGGTCAAGCAAAGGCGACAAACTAAAGTCAACCATGGATAACCAAAAGCAACCATGGTCTACCATAGTCAACCATGGTAACCATGGTCTATAAAATTCAACCATAGTCAACTATATCAAACCAAATTCAATAATATCAAAACATTCATGGAATTACAATCAACCATAAGATTTTAAATTCAACCCTTCTGTCACCCATAATAGATCCATCAAGTCAACCATATGATATTAAAATCAACCAAATTCAACCATCACCAACCATGGTCAATAGTTAACCATGTTTGACCATGGTAAACTACCTATGGTCATCCATAGTCAACCATGGTTGATTATAATCAATCATAGTCAACTAGGGTCAACCAAAGTTTACCATGGTCATCTAGGGTCAAACATAGTCAACCATGGTCAATAAGTGTCAACCATGAACAACCATCTTTGATTATGACCAATCAAAGTCAACTATGGCCAACTAATTACGGTCATTCATTCTCAACCATGAAAAACCACAGTCAACTAATTAGATTGAACCATAGTGAACCAACTAGGGTTATCCATATTCAACTATGGTAAACCATGGTTAACCATCATAAACCATGGTCAACCATAGTCAACCATGGTTAACCACCATCAACATGGTCAAGCATAATCAGTCATGAACAACCATGGTCAACCAACAAAGGTAAATTATATTCGACCATTGTTGACCATAATCAACCATACTCAACCATAATCAACCATGATTAACCATGGTCAACCATATTCGACCATAATCAACCATGGTCAACCTTAGTCAACATGGTCAACTTGAGTTGACCATCATTAAGCATAGTCAACAATTTCCAATCATCGTCATGCATGGTCAACCATGATAACCATAGTTAATCATAGTCAACCATGTTGTACCATAGTCCACAATAGTCCACAATAGTCAACCATGGTCAACCATCATCAACCATGGTTAGCCAACATCAACCATGGTCAACCATTATAAACAATAATTAACCATAAGCAACCATTCTCGACCAATGTCAACCATAGTAAACTAAGTCAACTATGATAAAACAATGTTTACCGAAAGTCAACCATAGTTCAACAAGTTCAACCATGGTTTACCAAAGTCAACAATAGTCAAACATATTCAACAATTATTGACCTTAGTTGACCATGGTCAATGAAAGTCAACAAAAAACAAGAATGGTTGACCATAGCTAACCATCAACCATAGTAAACCATGGTCGTTCAAGGTCAAGCATAGTCAACCATGGTAAAACATCTCAACCAAAGTTAACCATAGTTAACCAAATCCAACGATGGTTAACCATGATCAAGCAAAGTTAGTCATGGCCATGAAAATTCAATCATCAAGTAAAGTCATCCATGGTCAAACAGAGTCATCAATGGCCAACCACAATCAACTATAGCCTACCATGGTCAAGCAAAATTAACCATGGTCAACCAAATTCAACCATGGTAAACCAAAGTGAATTGTGGTCAACCTTGTTCAACAGAAGTCAACAAAAATTCAACCAAAGTAAATCATGGTCAAGCAAAGGCAACAAACTAAAGTCAACCACGGACAACCAAAAGCAACCATGGTCTAGCATAGTCAACCAAGGTTTACCATGGTAACCATGGTTACCATGGTCTATAAAATTCAACCATAGTCAACTATATTAAACCAAATTCAATAACAGCAAAACATTCATGGAATTACAATCAACCATAAGATTTTCAATTCAACCCTTCTGTCACCCATAATAGATCCATCAAGTCAACCATATGATATTAAAATCAACCAAATTCAACCATCACCAACCATGGTCAACAATCAACCATGTTTGACCATGGCTAACCATAGTTAACCATGGTCATCCAAAGTCAACCAAATCCAACTGAATTCACCCATAGTGAACCAAAGTTTACCATAGTCAACTAAAGTTGAAAGGCAAATAGATTCAACCAATAGTAATTTATGGCCAAAAAAATCAACCATAGTCAAACATAGTCACCATGGCCAACCATAGTCAACCATATTCAATTAGTCATCCATAATCAACAATTGCCAAAGTTAAACAAGGTCTGACCAATAGTCAATCACAACCAAACAAAGTCATTGAAAGCCAACCAGAACTAGCCATGGGAAACCATAGTCAACCATATTCAATTACTCAACCAAAGTCAATCACAATCAAATAAAGTCAACCCTAATCAACCATGGTCACCCATAATCAACCAAAGTCAATTATGGCCATCCAAAGTCACCCATAGTCAACTAGAGTCAACCTTATTCAACCATAATCAATTACTTAACCAAAGTCAACCATAGCCAAAGAAATTCAACCATAGTCAACTAAGTACAATTGAAGTCACCATAGTCAACCATATTACACCATTATCTACCAGTAGTCAATTATGGCCAAACTAAGGCAACCATAGTTAATTGTGCAATCCAACGTCAATTGTATTTGACCATGGTCAACCATAGTTAACCATGGTTAATTGAAGACAACCAAAAGCACCTACGTCAAACATAGTAAACCATAATCAATTATTAAACCAATGTTCACCATAGTCAAAGAAATTGAACCATAATAAATAATGGTCAACTTATGTCATCCCTTGTCAACCACAGTCAACCATATTCCACCATGGTCAACCGAAAGTCAATTATGGCCAAAATAAGTCAACCATGGTGAACCATGATCAATCAGAGTCAACCATATTTAACCATGGTTAACCATAGTGAACCATAGCTAACCATGGCCAACCATAGTCAACCATTATGAATTAGTCAACCAATGTCAATTATAGTTAACGAAGTTAGCCATAATTAACAATGGTTAACCACAATCAATAAAAGTCAACAATGTTCAACAAATATCATCCATAATCAAACAAAGTCAACCATAGGCTATAAAAGTCAACCATAACCAAGCAAATTAATCCAAAGTTAAAAGTCAAACAAGGCTAACTAATAGTCAACTATGGTCAAACAACGTTAACCATATTCAATTAGTCCACCAAAATCAATCATAGTCAAACTAATTCAACCATGGTAAACTAATATCAACCGAATTCTACCATTAATCACTAACGTCAACAATAGTCAACTATTATCAGCCATAGTGAAAAGTCAAACAAGTTTAACCAATAGTTAATTATGGCAAGACAATGTCAACTATACTCACCCGTATCTAGCCATAGTGAACAAAAGTTAAGCAAAGTCATATAATGTCAACCATAGTCAACCATAGTCAACCATGGCAAACCAAATTCATCCTAAGTAAGCTAAAAGTCAGCAATAGTTAGTCAACCGAAGTCAGCAATGGTTATCGAAAGTTAACCATGGCTAATGAAGGTTAAGCAAAGTCACCCATGCTCATCTATGGTTAAGCATGATCAACCAAACTCAACCATGGTCAACTATGTTAAACAATGGTCAAACAAAGTCAACCATAGTTAACCATGGTAAATCAAAGTCAACCATGGTAAAAGAAAGTCAACCATGGTCAAGCAAAGTCAAGCATAGCTAAGCATAGTTATGCATAACCAACCATGGTCAAGCAAAATCAATCATAGTCAACCATGGTTAAGCAAAGTCAACCATACTAAAACATATTCAACCATAGTTAACAATAATTAAGCAAATCCGACCATTGTTAACCATGATCAAGTAAAGTCAAGCATGGGCAATCAAATTCAATCATGGTCAAACAAAGTCAACCATGGTCAACCACAAATAACCATAGCCCACCATGGTAGCACAAAGTCAACAATGGTAAAACAAGGTCAACCATGGTTAACCAAAGTCTTCAAAAATACAACCAAAGTAAAACATGTTCAACCAAAGTAAACAACGGTTAAACAAATTTAACCATGGACAATCATGGTCAACCATGATAAACCATAGTCAACCATGGTTAACCAAAGTCAACCATGGCCAATCAAATTCAACCATAGTCAACCATATTAAACTAAATTCAATAATAGTAAAACAATCATGGAATTATAATCAATCATGTGATTTTAAACTCAACCCTTATGTCACCCATAATCTAGTCAATAGGTCAACCATATGATATTAAAATCAACCAAAGTGAACGATGGTCAACCATAGTCAACCATGGCCATCCATAGTCAACCATGGTCAGCTATAGTCAACCAAATCCAATCAAGTCCAACCAAAGTCAGCCTTAGTTAAACAAAGTCAACGGTAGTCATCTAAAGTCAACCAACGTCACACGTAAAACAAGGTCAACCAATAGTTAATTATGGTCGAACAAAGTTGACCATAGTTAATCATATTCAATTAGTCATCCATAGCCAACCATTATCAAATTTAAACAAGGTCTTGACTAATAGTTAATTATAGCTAAACAAAGTCACCCATAGAGAACCACAACCAAACATGGGAAACCATGGTCAACCATAGTCAATTTCTCAACCACAATCAAAGAAAGACAACTCTAATAAACCATGGTCAACCATATTCAACCAAAATCAATTATGGAGAACCAAAGTCAATCATAGTTTACCAAAGTCAACAATATTTAACCATAATCAATTAGTTAACCAAATTTAATGATAGTCAAACAAATTCAACCATAGTCAACTAAGGACAGTGGAAGTCAACCATAGTCAACCATATTACACCATGGTCATCCAGTAGTCAATTATGGCCAACCTAAGGAAACCATAGTCAACCGCAACAAACCAAATTCAATTGTTATTGACCATGGTCAACCATAGTAAACCATGGTTAATCAAAGTCAACCAAATTTACCCATAGTCAACCATAAGAAATAACTAAACCAAAGTTATCCATAGTCAAACAAATTGAACCATAGTCAACAATGGTTGATCAAGGTCAACCAAAGTATTCCCTGGTCAACTAGAGTCAACTATATGCCACAATTGTTAACCGAAAGTCAATTATGGCCAAAATAAGTAAACCATAGTTGACCATAGTTAACCATCTTTAATCATAGTCAACCATGAACAACCATAATCAACCATAGTAAATTAGTCAACCAAATTTAACCATAATCAAACGAAGCCAGTCATAGTTAACCATGGTTAACCAAAGTCAATCATATTCAACATAAATCATCCATAATCAAACAAAGTCAACCATAGGCTACAAAATTCAAAAGTAAATTCAACCAAAGTTAAAAGTCGAACAAGGCCAATTGATAGTTAATTACGGTTAAACAAATTCAACCATAGTTAACCATATTCAATTATCCCACCAAAGGGAATCATAGTCAAACCAATTCAACCATAGTCAACTAAAGTCTACAATAGTCAACTATAACCAAAAGTCAAACAAGGTTAACTAATAGCTAATTAGGGCCCAAAAAAGTCAACTATACTCAAGTATTTCTAGCCATAATTAACCAAGGTCAACCAAATGCATCTAAACTCAACCTTAATCGACAAAAATCAACCATAATCAACAATGGTAAACCAAATTCAATCCAAGCAAAACCAAATTCAAACATTATGAACCATTTTCAACCAAACTCAACCTTGGTAAACCATAGCCAACTATGGTAAACTAATAGTTAAGCATCATTAACCATGGTCAACCAATAATAAACCAATAGTCAACAAATATCAACCATGGTCATCCATTATCACCAAACTCAATTATAGTCAACCTTAATCAACCATGGTCCACCAATAGTTAACAATAATCATCCAGTAGTTAACCATAATCAACCATAGTTAACCAACGGTCAACAAATAATGAACCAATGGTAAACCATGGTCAACCAATAGTCTACCATGGTTAACCAATAATCAACTATTGTCAACCATAATCAACCAATCATAAATCAAAGTCAATTGTCGGTCAACCAATTGATTAACCATTAGTCAACCAATGTCAACCATTGGTCAACCAATTAGTTATCCATTGGTCAACCAATAGTCACCCAACAGTCAACCATTAATCAACTATGGTCAACCAATAACCAACCACAATCAACCAATAGTGAAACATGGTCATCCATTGTTGACCATGGTTGACTTTCATCATACATACTCAACCAAGGTCAACCAAAGTCAAGAAAATTCCAATTCAATCAAATTATTATTATTATTATTATATTAAAAAGCTCGCCTAATAATTTTTTATAAAAACCAATGAATAATAATAATAATAGCAAATATTATTATAATAAAAAATTTAAAATAACAATAATTATTATTATTATAAAATATTGGTAATAATAAAAAAAAAATTAAATAATAATAATAATAAATGAAAATAATAAGGATTTGTGAATTATTATTATTATTATATTTTTTATTATTTCTTAATTTATTTATATTGTAATAATTATTATTTTTTATTAAAATTTATTATTATTATTATTATTATATATTTAAATTTATTAATTTTATGACAAAATTATTATTATTTTTTTAATAATAAATTTAATTTTATTATATTTATTATAATAAAAAATCATTATTATTTATAATTATTATTTTTAAATAAGAGTTATTTTTATTTTTATAATTACTATAATAATAAAAACGCAACAATCATCCATTGCATGTCACCCGTAAATTAGCAAGCCATATTATTAATAATATGTTTTATATACATCAATCGACGTATATCAACCACTTTTAAATATGTGTCCATGGTTGATATACGTCGATCGACATATATAAAACATATTATTGATAATATACCTTGCTAATATTATTCTTTATTTCAAGGTAAAAAATCATTTTAAGTGTTACTTTTCGTATATATCATTTTCATAAAATATATGATGAAATTTTTATAAATAAAACTAAATAAATAAATAAAAATTATAAAAGTATTTAAAGCTTAAGTAAACCAACTAAGATTCATGGTTCATCTTAAATCCTATTAAATACTAATTTTTTGTAATGTAAATTATTTTGTCTTAAAAAATTTACAGTTTCTTTGAAAAAAATTCATACTTTGAAAACAAACCATACTTAAATCCTAAGATTCATGGTTCATCTTAAATCCTATTAAATACTAATTTTTTGTAATGTAAATTATTTTATCTTAAAAGTTTTACAGTTTCTTCGAAAAAAATTCATACTTTGAAAACAAACCATACTTAGTAGACAATTGAAAAATATGACATAAAAAAAATAAAAAATAAAAAAATCTATTGTAATAAAAGATTAGATAATATGTGAATTTTATACGTACCTAAATTTAATAGTGCAATTTCTTTTAATCTACATCTTTATGATTTTATGATCAATATAGACTAGTGTCAAAAGAATATCACTAAATATGAAATTATGGCAAATTTTATGTTTGAATCTTTGTCAAGTTTAATTTAGTTTAATGATAGAGGTAAGAAAAACCGTTTTTAATTTGAATTGAATTTTGGTTGTTAGTAGCTACATTCTATCATTAAAGTGAAGTCTATTGTCAAATCAGTTTTGAAAGTGCCAAAATTGTCGTGTGGGATGTCAAAATTAAGATGTTGATGGCATAAACTAATAACTAGGAATTGCTCCAAAGAGGTGTAATAATATGTCAATAGGTTATTGTTGGAGGGTGAAATAACTGGAAAGGGGAAACTAAAATCAAATTTAAAGTGTATAGACTAAAGTTTACCCATGTTATATACTTGGCCTTGTATTAGGATTTGAAAATAAGCTTTTGCAAATGAAGGTGAATTTGATAAATACTTAATCAATCCATTGTGTCATCTTTAGATGTAATCTCATTTTATAACAAAATTATTTTGAATTTGTTAGAGTGGATGTATTTGTTCTTTTTGGATCAAACTGTAATGAGTTTGTTAGATTCGTAGGGCAATTTTTTAAAACACTAAATTAAAGTCAAATATGTTATGTAGATTTTGTAGTTTATTTTATTTTGTAACTTTTGTTTAATGGAATGATTAATATGTCATAATAATTTACTTTATCCGTTGTGAGTTGGGGGAAAGTTGAGTCACTAGACAATTTTTAAGAGATGATTAGGTAATTTTTATAAGGTGTCCTAAGTTGTTGAATAGAAACTCGATATTTAATTATAACATATATGTATATAAGAAGCCCCTCTTTAGACCATCCTAATTAGTTGAGTAAAAAATGCAATCCTAAACTAAGGTATATGCGTATAAGAATGCCCCTGCTTTGAAATGAATTCATCATTGTATTGTGAATTATTGTGAATTATACATCAATCCTTGTCATTATATTGTGAATAATTGTGAATCATACATCAATCATTGCTAATCACCTTTACATATTTGTAATAGATTAAATTAAATAAGAGCTCCACTAATAATTCCTTTATTTTTTAATCATGTCAAGATTGTTTGTTATTTATTTTACTCATTTTCGTTAACTTAAGTCATCTAAACATGATAATATAAATATATGTAATGTCCTCATTTTTTATAGCCTCGTGGTCAAACCTAACTCACTCAATTCTATGGGTCCTAGTGGAGAAAAATTAAATAAATTAATAAGGAGTTAAATTCTTGGGCAAAGTTAGCTTATGTAATTAAATTATTGCAATAAATTAGAAGCGATGAAGATCATAGTTTGATTAATTAATTATTAATATTTTTTATGAGTTGTAAATGCATGGGGGGAAAGAGGGCACGGTGGATGAGGATAAGGGATATGAGTTGTCTCCTCTGAAAAATATAGACAAAAAACATTCAAAGGAAAGAAAAGCAGCAGGAAAGTAGTGGAGATAGGAGTTTCCTGATTTTGAGAGGTAAGGGTTAAGGAAGATTAGTAAAAGAGGGAAAGCAAGATAAAAGACTTAGGAAATATCTAGAGGATAATTTTATCCAAGGATTTTGAATTCATGAACGCAAGTGGGTCAAAATTAAAAGCAAATTGCCAAAAGAATAAAGATGACCAAAGCATAAAGGCAGCCTAGCAAGGAAAAAGAAGGAAAAATATATATGAACAAAGTTATCCAAAGAGGGATCCTTGGTTGAGCCATATGGACCACATTCAATTTATATTGATTTTCAATAATATTATAAAAGAGGGAGGGCACACCACTCACACATCTTTTGACAATTTGTGTTTTGCATTGAGAACATTGAGCTTCTCAAACTTGGGAGATGTGCCCCTACTCCAAGCTGGAAGATGTACCCCTGATATTGAGAGGATGATGGAATTAATCCATTGTATTGATTTTCATTTCAAGTTTTGATGAGTATCCAAGAAAGTTCAAATTCCAAGAAGAATAAAGACCAAGCTCCAATTCAAATCTTCCAAATTCCTCCTCTTTCTCTTTTATTCTCTATCATTATGTGAAGAAGTCAAACCATGATGTAATGATGAATCCTTATGGAATCCCAAGTGAAGTTTATGTCTGATTATAAAACATTTGTATTGGTCCTAAAATTATTTCAATAAAGAAGTTTGCATCTCTAAAGTTATTTCCAAAACCATCTCTATAATTGAATAGAAATTGTCCAGTTTTCAAAGATCTTTCAGTAATTGAACTTCTACTTGAAGAATTTGAATGATTTCTATTACTGAATTTATTTAATACCTTAATGAACATCACACATGTCTTATTTTGCAATTTTGAAATCCTTTGAGGTCATTTGGAAATCCTTGAATCAAGACTAGCTAGGTTGTCCTGGAGTGATCCTAGTTAAACTTTGACTCCAAACTGTGCTAAATTTTCTCTAAACCTATGAATTTGAACTATTCCACATAAAGGATCTAGTTTTCATATGTTGGGGTTCCTAGAATCCTTGGAGTAGACTTCAACCTCGCTGATGTTTGAAACATAAATGGTCTCACTGCTTTATGCAAACGAAACTTGAGATTGTGCAACTTACTTGATGTATTATGAATTAATTCTGATCTAATGTATCTCTTAAATACCTGCACAGACATATAATTACATTTCTACACATCCATTCCTTGATTCTTATGAATTTAAGAAAGGACCTAGCATTGTTTTGAACAAAACTAGTCAGACATGGTTCATTTCTAGCACCTAGTCTTTAGTATTTTTTATTGTTTCCTTGTGTTAGAGTTGATATATTTTGAATTCTGATTTAGGTATATTACAATATGATTGTCTCGTTATCATATCTAGACTCATAATTTAGTTGTATCTATGTTCAACACCAACATTTTTCCAAAACTACTGTATAGCCATTACGAACATCAAATGCTCAAAAATCAAGAAATCAATTGTGGTACTTACATATCCAGATAATCAACATATAATAAGATATGATCAGCTATTTAACAATAGGTGTCCCTAAGAACAAAGGCTCTTGCAAATCTATACCAAACAGTCCACATAAAAAATGCATAATCAAGTTTTCTCTATAATAAAACTCGGTTATATGAGCATATATATTAATAGAAACCAAGAGATATCCATTCAATATTTATTAATCTTAAAACTTGAATATCAGCCATCCAAAGAAATGCAATAAACAAACATGGAGAGATTGAGAATTTTTTCATAATGTTACCATGTAGAACTTTAATATTTTCCCATAATCTTATAGTATTGGATGAGTGATCCAAGTGGATCTCCCAATAGAACAAGAATTAAAATCTTCAAATGTTTATTAGAAGCACATAGTTGTATAGAGCATATCGAGATCTTTCCAGTGATACATGTTTTGTCAAAAATAGACTTCGAACATGAAATTTATCACATTCTGAAGTTTCAACACATGGACCAATCATCTTTCGACGGGTGGCACGTAAATTGTATAGTTGGTAGTCAAGTTGGTGGTAAAAAGGCTTATTTATGACTTTTGAATCGAAACAATCAACAATCGGGAGTCGAGATGGATTGTATATGAATTGATATGCATGTGCCGACTTCCGACGTCAGGATTGGAACAATCGAGAGTCGAGAGTCAGGATGTCCATTCTGGGAATTGGACGTTTGACAGTTTCAACTTTCGATTTCAGAAGTCAGGATCGACACAATTGTGATCGAAACGTCAGTAATGATCGTGTGTGTTGATTATAGTTATGACTTCTGACATCAGCACAGTTCAATTGACATAGTGTAGATCGGTACACAATGCAAATCAACGTCCCAACATAACCAATGGTGGATCAAGATCCATGATCAAGCATGAATATGGAAGTTATGACTATGGATTTAGTTTTTCAATCTGACATAGATAATCTATGGGGTTTTTTATTCATGATTGGAACTAAGACTATAGCTTTGATATTGGGATTGATCATGAAGGATAATTTGGGAATGGAATTAGATTGAATACCTAATCGGACATGACACCTATAGATCCAAAAACCAACCCAATTTTCTGTTAAATCTGTGAATCATTGATCTACAGGAAAATGAGAGCAATTGAGAAGTAGAATTATGCAGTGGAATATCAAATACAATGTACACTGAACAAGACAAATTTGAGACAAATATGATAAGAATTGATCAGTTAATTACAACATTAATCTCTATTCATTTCAGCAGTATTACAGTAGTGTTACAATAAGAAGAACTCAAATCATCTGGATAAGATTTGAATCTACCAACTAAACCTGATTGGCTGGCTAACTCAGTGTGTCTAAATCACTCCATGGGAGCCACTAGTCTAACTCCTGATGTCTAAATTAGTTCTCAATCAGTTAACTAATTAGGTAGGTGGAAAAAGGTGCCACTCCCCATGAAGGCATGCAAAACTGGTGCTAGACTAACTAAGAGTGATCTAATTTATTGTAACTAGAAGTTGACTCAGCATAACTGCCTACCTACCACAACCAATTGATGGAGGTTGTTGGTGGCACTCAGAGTGGCTCCTAGAATGTAGGGATTGGCACCAGTGGCACCAAACTCTTCCAAATGACTCCTAAGTTAGGCAAGATTATCAATTAGACTATATATGGACAACGGAGGATTCTTTAATCCTAACAACCCCCCTTAATCCTAATTTGGACAATTTTGGGCCTTGGAAACTAAGCCTAAAGCCCATACAATCTAATGAAAAATAAAAGTTGCTTGATAAACTAAAGAAAATGGGGAAAACCTCATAGGAAAATCCTCCCACCCTCAAAATAAGAAGTGAATCAGGAAAACAAGCTATACTTTAAAAAAAAAAATCCTCTTTGGGTAATAACTTGTAAAAATGTTGCTGCAATTTGCAGCACTATGCAGCAACAATGCAATATCTTGGTTCTTCTGTGCAGCAGCATCCTGAGACTATGCATGTGAACCCCTCAATTTTCTTCTGATCTGATGAATGATCTTTATTTTTCTTCTTTTTGGAGGAGGAATGGAATGATCAATTTTGTTCTTCAGTGGGCTAATTTGTTGATCATTCATTATCATCAAGTAGCATTTCCCTGGAAGTTTGTTGCACCACTCTGTAGATAGTGAAGCTGTGTGAGAGAGTGCAACATGTTCATTCTAATATTGGGACCTTGTTCTCCTTCTTCCCTCTAGATTCCAAGCACCATCCCCAGCTGCTTCAATGATATTTTGGGCCCATTTAGGCTTAGGCCACTTATTTTGGAATGGGAGTTGGTGGATCTAGATTCTCATGAAAAATCTAGATATGGAATGGGAGTTGGTGGATCTATATATGAGTTGTCTCCTCAGAAAAATCTAGACAAAAAACATTCAAAGGCAAGAAAAGCAGCAAGAAAGCAGTGGAGATAGGAATTTCTTGATTTTGAGAGATAAATGTTAAGGAAGATTAGTAAAAGTGAGAAAGCAAGCTAAAAGACTTAGGAAATATCTAGAGGATAATTTTATCCAAGGATTTTGAATTCATGAACACAAGTGGGTCAAAATTAAATCAAATTGCCAAAAGAATAAAGATGACCAAAGTAGAAAGGCATCCAAGCAAGGAAAAAGAAGGAAAAATATATATGAAAAAATTCATCCAATGAGGGATCCTTATTTGATCCATATGGACCACATTCAATTTATATTGATTTTCAATAATCTTATAAAAGAGGGAGGGCACACCACTCACACATCTTTTGACAATTTGTGTTTTGCATTGAGAACATTGGGCTTCTCTGACTTGGGAGATGTGCCCCTGATATTGAGAGGATGATGCAATTAATCCATTTTATTTATTTTTATTTCAAGTTTTGATGAGTATCCAAGCAAGTTCAAATTCCAAGAAGAAGAAATACCAAGCTCCAGTTTGAATCTTCCAAATTCCTCCTCTTTCTCTTTTATTCTCTATCATTATGTGAAGAAGTCAAGCCATGATGTAATGATGAATCCTTATGGAATCCCATGTGAATTTTATGTCTGATAATAAAACATTTGTATCAGTCCTAAAATTATTTCGATAAAGAAGTTTGCATCTCTGAATTTATTTCCAAATCCATATCTAGAATTGCATAGAAATTGTCTAGTTTTCAATGATCTTTCAATAATTGAAATTATACTTGAATAATTTGAATGATTTATATTACTAAAGTTATTTAATACCTTAATGAACATCACACATGTCTTCTTTTGTGATTTCGAAATCCTTTGAGGTCATTTGGGAATCCTTGAATCAAGACTAGCTAGGTTGTCCTGGAGTGATCCTAGTTAAACTTTGACTCCAAACTATGCTAAATTTTCTCTAAACCTATGAATTTGAAATATTCCATATAAGGATCTATTTTTCATATGTTGGGGTTCCTAGGATCCTTGGATTATATTTCAGCCTCGGTGATGTTCGAAACATTAATGGTCTCAATGCTTTATGCAAACAAAACTTGAGATTGTGCAACTTACTTGATATATTATGAATGAATTCTGATCTGATGTATCTCTTAAATACCTGCACAGACATGCAATTTCATCTCTAAACATCCATTCCCTGATTCTTATGAATTTCAGAAAGGACCTAGCATTGTTTTGAACAAAACTAGTCAGTCCTAGTTCATTTCTAGCACCTAGTCTTTAGTATTTCTGATTGGTTCCTTCTGTTAGAGTTGATATATTTTGAATTCTGATTTAGGTATATTACAATATAATTGTCTCGTTATCATATCTAGACTCATAATTTAGTTCTATCTATGTTCAACACCAACATTTTTTTCCAAAACTACTGTATAGCCATTACTAACATCAAATGCTCAAAAATCAAGAAATCAATTGTGGTATTTACATAGCCAGATAATCAACATACAATAAGATACGATCAACTATTTAACAATAGATGTCCCTAAGAACAAAGTCTCTTGCAAATCTATACCAAACAGTCCACGTAAAAAATGCATAATCAGGTTTTCTCTATAATAAAACTCGGTTATATGAGCACATATATTAATAGAAACCAAGAGATATCCATTCAATATTTATTAATATTAAAACTTGAATATCAGCCATCCAAAGAATGCAATAAAAAACATGGAGAGATTGAGAATTTTGTCATAATATTACCGTATAGAAATTTAAAATTTCGTCATAATCTTATAGTATTCGATGAGTGATCCAATTGGATCTCCCAATAGACCAAGAATTAAAATATTCAAATGTTTATTAGAAACACATAGTTGTATAGAGCTCGTCGAGAGCTTTCCAGTGATGCATGTTTCGTCAAAAACATACTTCGGACATGAAAGTTATCACGTTTTGAAGTTTTGACATGCGGACCAATCATCTTTCAACATGTGGCAGGTGAATTGTATAGTTGGTAGTCAAGTTGGTGGTAACAAGGCTTATTTTTGACTTTTGAATCGGAACAATCAACAATCGGGAGTCGAGATGGATTGTATATGAATTGATATGCATGTGCCGACTTCCGAATTTCGACGTTGGGATTGGAACAATCGATAGTCGAGATTCAGGATGTCCATTCTGGGAATTGGACGTTTGACAGTTTCGAAACATCAATAATGGAAGTTACGACTGTGGATTTAGTTTTTCAATCTGACATGGATAATCTATGGGGGTTTTTATTCATGATTGGAACTAAGACTATAACTTTCATCTTGGGATTGATCATGAAGGATAATTTGGGAGTGGAATTAGATTGAATACCTAATCGGACATGACACCTATAGATCCAAAAACCAACCCAGTTTGCTGTTAAATTTGTGAACCATTGATCTACAGGAAAATGAGAGAAATTGAGAAGTAGAATTATGCAGTGGAATATCAAATACAATGTACATTGAACAAGACAAATTTGAGACAGATATGATAAGAATTAATCAGTTAATTACAACATTAATCTCTATTCATTTCAGTAGTATTACAATTGTGTTACAATAAGAATAATTCAAATCATGTGGATAATATTTGAATCTACCAACTAAACCTGACTGGATGGCTAACTCAGTGTGTCTAAATCACTGCATGGGAGCCACTAGTCTAACTCCCGATGTCTAAATTAGTTCTCAATCCATTAACTAATTAGGTAGGTGGAAAAAGGCGCCACTCCCCATGCAGGCATGCAAAAATGGCACTAGACTAACTAAGAGTGATCTAATTGATTGTAACTGGAGGTTGACTCAGCATAACTTCCTACCTACCACAACCAATTGATGGCGGCTATTGGTGGCACTCAGAGTGGCTCCTAGAATGTAGGGATTGGCACTAGTGGCACTAGTGGCACTAATAACACCAGTGGCACTAATGGAACCAGTGGCACCAATATCATGGTGGCACCAAACTCATCCAAATGACTCCTAAGTTAGGCAAGATGATCAATTAGACTATATATGGACAAGGGAGGATTATTTAATCCTAACACCCCCCCTTAATACTAACTTGGACAACTTTGGGCCCTAGGGACTAAGCCTAAAGTCACCCATACAATCTAAAGGAAAAAAATTTGCTTAATAAACTAAGGAAAAAGGGGAAAACCTCATGGGAAAATCCCCCCCCCCCCAAAAAAAAAGAAGTGAATCAAGAAAATAAGCTATACTTAAGGAAAAAAAATCCTCTTTGGGTAATAACTTGTAAAAATGGTGTTGCAATTTGTAGCACTATGCAGCAACAATGGAGTATCTCGGTTCTTCTGTGCAGCAGCATCCAGAGACTATGCATGTGAACCCCTCAATTTTCTTCTGATATGATGAATGTTCTTTTTTTTTCTTCTTTTTGGAGGAGGAATGGAATGATCAATTTTGTTCTTCAGTGGTCCAATTTGTTGATCATTCACTATCATTAAGTAGCATTTCCCTGGAATTTTGTTGCACCACTCTATAGATAGTGAAGTTGTGTGAGAGAGTGCAACATGTTCATTCTAATACTAGGACCGTGTCACTCCTTCTGCCCTCTCGATTCCAAGAACTATCCCCAGCTACTTCAATGATATTTTGGGCCCATTTAGGCTTAGGCCACTGATTTGGAATGGGAGTTGGTGGATCTAGATTCTCATGAGGTGGACCCTCAATATCAATATCATGTTGATCTTGTTCCTCTTCATCTGAATCTGAAACATAATACAAAATATCATCATCAAGATTCAAATGGAAATAGAAGATTGTTTATACCTCCTTTTGCTTTGAATTGTGGTGGATCAAGAAACTAATCTTCTTCAAACTGAACACTGTGCTCTATGAAGCACTTCCTAGTTACAAGTTTCATCAATTTATATGCTTTTGCATCCTCGACATATCCCATCAATATGCATTTGCTACTCTGGTTTTGGAAGTCCTTTCTCTTCTCCATAGGTATTCTGGACCAAGCTTTGGAACCAAAGATTCTCAAGTAAGAGACATCAGGTTTATGCCCTTTTAGTGCTTCGTAAGGAGTGGCCCCAATCATTGATTTGTGAGAAACTCTATTGTATATGTATGAAGCACAGTTTACAACTTCATCCCAAAGAGAAGGAGGACTATTCTTGGCTTGGAGAAGGCCAGTTGCCATCTCCTTCAATGATCTATTTTTCCTCTCATCCACACCATTTTGTTGTGGTGTGTATGGAACTGAGTGTTCCATTCGAATTCCATTTGATTCACAATTTTGCTGAAAATCTCTTTTACTGTATTCACCTCCATTATCTGATCTAATGGACTTGATCTTATTTCTAAAACTATTTTCAATCAATGCTTTAAAACCTTTAAAAATTTTGAATACCTATGATTTTTGTTTCATAAAATATACCCAACAAAACCTTGAACAATCATCAATAAAAGTAAGTAAATACCTAGAACCATTGATTGATGTTGTAGGCATTGGTCTTGAAACATCACTATGTATCAGATCGAGTGTAGAGGAATCTCTAGTTGCCTTCCCAACTTCATACCTCTTCTCTGGATGCTTACCTACCAAGCAACCATGACATACTCCATCTGATATTTGGATGAGTGGAAATCCCTCAACCATTTTGTCATTGTTGAGTTGCTGGAGATATTTGAAATTGAGATGCCCAAATCTCTCATACCACATCTTGTTGGTATTATTGGCATGAGTCACTAAATTTGTTGGATGTGAAGCAGGTAGGAAATGGGAGAACTCATATGCCTTTGAGGCATGGTTAGTAAACCCTTTCACTATGAGATTTCCAATAGGTTTCTCAATGATTTCTACTGAGTCAAATTCGAATGTAAATCTCTTAGGAGAGACTGTATGAGTCATCTGATAAATAAAAAATAGATTTGCTGCAAGAGAGGGCACTTAGAGTACATTCTTGATATCACCATGCTTGGTTTTAATAGAACCTCTCCCAGTAGCTAGGATTTGGGAGTCATATCCCATATGAATGTTAGGTCCTCGTGATAGAGTGAGATTTGTGAAGGATTCCCTGGAGGCAACCATGTGATTGGATTCTCCAGAATCTATCAAATGATCTTTCGATTGAGTGAGGCATGCCTTCAAGGAATGGCACCTCTCATGATCTTATGTCAGTTGTTCAGCATCATATTTGTTTTCTCCTTGTGGGAGCAAAATATTGTCCTATTCAAGGAGTGTTGATAACTGGTCGATTGTCTTCTTCATGCAATGGCTCTTTGGATGAATGCCTCTCATATAGTATGGACACTTGGTCTTCTTGAATTTCTTTTTTTTCTTGGAAGCTGAGGCTCCATCGGAATATGTTTGATTCTCCTTTGGCTTCGAATAATTGGTTTTTGGCTCCTTCCCTTTGTGCTTCCCTATTTCTTGTGCATTGTTTGAATCTGTCATCAAGAGTGCTTGATTCTTTGAGGTTTGAATCACTCCCATTTGAACCAATTTATCTTGCTCGTGTATTAAAGACTCAAAAAAGCATCTAGAGAAGGCATATTCCATTTAGGGATGGAAGCTCTTCTAGAATGGAATGTAGAGACAAAGACTGAGTACTCTAAACCAAGCTTGCTCAATACTAACAACACAAGTTGCTCGTATTTCCTCTCTAATCCACATTGTTTACATTGCAGTACTAGTGACTTGTATTTTGTGAAGAATTGTTGAATATATTCGAAACTTTTGGGTTGTAAAACAATGAGCTCATTCTCCAAAATATGCCTTTGAAGCTCATCTTGTTTGTCAAACAAAGATTCAAGCTTCCTTCGGAGTCTTTAGTCCCTCAAGGTGGATCAAAATATCCTGAGAGATATGGGTGCACATGAATCCGAATGCCTCATCAAGCCGATTCAAAAATTTGTTCTTCTCAACATACCACTGGGGTTCAGTTTCTCTACCCATTGTCATCCTAAATAGACCAAGCTTGTGCAAGGCTACCTGCATATCCTCCCTCCAATTAGTGTAGTTGAAGGACGTAAGGATTCGGGGTACGAGAGATGAAGAACCCATATTTCTTTATGTTAAACAGTCAATTCCTCAAGAAGCTACGTAGGTACCTGCAAATAACACTACAAAAACCAATTCAATTTGCAATCATTTCAATTTCAATCCTTTCCACCTTGACATGTACACTTTCTCAAAGTCCATCACACCTGGATAGAATTCTCTTGACAGAATCCAGAGGGAGCAAGACTATCATCCAGGATTTATGTGGAAACTCAGTTGCTTCTGGTGTACAGTGGAGATCGAACAAGACTTGTTGCTATCCTGAACAAGGATCTAATACCATGTTAAATTTGTGAACCATTGATCTACAAGAAAATGAGAGCTATTGAGAAGTAGAATTATGCAGTGGAATATCAAAGACAATGTACGCTAAACAAGACAAATTTGAGACAAATTTGATAAGAATTGATCAGTTAATTACAACATTAATCTCTATTCATTTTAGTAGTATTACAATGGTGTTATAATAAGAAGAATTAAAATCATGTGGATAAGATTTGAATCTACCAACTAAACCTAACTGACTGGCTAACTCAGTGTGAATAAATCACTACATGGGAGCCACTAGTCTAACTCTTGATGTCTAAATCAGTTCTCAATCAGTTAACTAATGAGGTAGGTGGAAAAAGGTTCCACTCTGCATGCAGGCATGTAAAACTAGCGCTAGACTAACTGAGAGTGTTCTAACTAATTGTAACTGGAGGTTGACTCAATATAACTACATGCCTACCAAAACCAACCGATGGAGGTTGCTAGTGGCACTAAGTGTGGCTCCTAGAATGTAGGGATTGGCATCAGTGGAACTAATGGCACCGGTGGCAGCACTGGCACCAATATCATGGTGGCACCAAACCCATCCAAATGACTCCTAAGTTATGCAAGATGATCAATTAGACTATATATGGACAAGGTAGGATTATTTAATCCTAACATTTGTTATTTAAACATGAAATTTGAATGTGGAGAGAGGTAGGATTGGTAAAGAGACATACAAATAAATCATTCATTGAGAAATAGAGTTCAGATAGATTGTTCGAGCTAAGAAGGTTCAAAATTGACAGTCACTATGGTTGTTTCTGGTGCATTGAAGTTGTAGTGTGGTTCTGAGGGGGTTCTATTTGGCACAAGAGACGAGTTCTCATACATCGTTTCAAGGAAGCTCCTTGTCAAAGATAATTATCATTGGTAAATTCTATAAGTGACTGACAAAATATCTAAGAGTTCTTTGTATTGATGTAATATTTTGCAACGTTTGAAAAAATTAAAACGGTCCCACTAAAAGATAGGATTCGGAGACATAGTCCTTTAGTGCCAAAATCTGTTATCAATTCGCAGTCTTCAGTTTATGGTTTGCATTTGTGTTAATTTGCATTCTTGTTATTTCTACATTATGTTTTAAAGGAATTTCCATTTTAAAATCTCCCCCTGAGAGTTTACTATTTAAAAATCATTCACACATAAATTCATGGTAAATATGTGATACGGATTTAAGTGTGAATGAAATGAAAGAACAGATATAGAATCATAATCACGTACATTTTGCAAAGATAACAAAGATACAGTAAACACATATTCTATTAAATGGAGGAAATAGAACAGACTGTAATATAATAGCTAGAATGGTGGTGACTATCTCTGAGAAGAGATGTGACTGCTACACTCCTTCATGCAAAGGTGAATACAAAATGAGGCCAAAGGGGCCTATTTATAGTAAGAATAAGGTCGAGAACCCCAAAAGTCCAAAACATAACCCTAGAAGATGAACTATCATAAAGTTTGCAGCCCAAAGGTGGTAAGTTGAACAGACAACTTCTCGGGGTCATAACTTTTGCATAAGATCTTCGATTTGGGCACTTGATAGCTCATTGGAAAGATCTGTCCTAGATTTACATCCAATATCAAAAGATATCAAGTCTGAAATAGACTCATATTATCCCAACCATTCGATGCCGAAAAAACGTTGTTTAGGACCTCAAAATGGCTCCGGAAGTTTGGGACCCGAAAAACCATAGAAAAATAACTAGGAAACTGCCACAATGGACAATTGTTTTGAGCCAATGGAATAGGTGGGTGGCCACCGATCTCTATCTGGATCAATATGATCTTGTAATATTCAGTTCAAGTTGGTATCAGAGCTTGATTAACCAAGGAATTATGAATGTGTGAATGCTTATTAGGGCCAAGCTTAAAGCAAGTGAAGAAGAACCTGAGCCTTTCAATCTAGAAATTGGTTGTGTAACTCGAAGGAAGGAAATAGAAGATGAAAACTATGGAGCAGAGGATGAGAAGGCCTTTCACAAGGCTTTATATCATATGGAATATAGGGTAGAAAAGTTGTTTGCCGACTACCAAAGGAGATTGGAAAAGAAGATAAGGAAGCAAATAAGTGAAACGAGTAGTACTACTACGAAAAAAGGTAATGGAGGAGATCCTCCTAGAACTCCACCATCTCCATCATCCTCATCATATTCTTCTAATAATAGTTCTTCCAGTACTTCATTTGATGCACATAAATATCATTTTGAGAAATCTGATTTGGATACGCCATTATTGAATCTTGATATAAATTATAATTTACCCATGTTTAATGGAGACGTTAATGCTGAAAAACTTGATGACTACATTAGGAAAATAGAGGTTTATCGCAAAATCTAGAAGCCAACATGAGATGAAGCTAAAATCCAGTTGGCCTCGCTTTGACTTGGAGGCACTGATCTTGTATTGTGGGAGAGAAACTCAAGAGGACCATCTTGCTAGAGGTAAGGTCATTTCCTCATTGTATGAGTTTGTTTCAACATTGAAAAAATAGTTCTATCCATTGGGGTGTAAAAAACAAGCTATGATGGAGTGGCATAATTACAAACAAGGTAAAGGAAAAAGTGTTTAGGATTACATACAATATTTTAGAACAAGAGATTTAGTTTTAGGTATTCCTCTCTATACTCAACAAACACTTCTTAAATACATAGGTGGATTGAATAGTTACTTAAAACATACAATCCTAATGTTTAATCATAACAATTTGGATGAAGTGTGTGTCAAAGACACCCATATCGAGTCTAAGGGGAAGATCATTGCTGATAAATTTTTTTAAAGTCCTTTCAAAGCAGATTGAAACAGGTTTAAAGGAAAGGGAAAAGGTAATAAAATAGCTATCGTGATGAAAGGAGGTCATAAACCTACATGAACGCATTGTCAGAAAAAGGGTCATGGCATATCCAATTGCTGGAAACTTCACCCAAAACTCAAGCTAGAAAAGTTTTGGAACAAGAAGGAAGAAAAGAATAATATTGCCACTATCCAACATGATTTGGGATCAAAATTTGGAGATGAGAATAAAAATGCAGCCAAATGTTTACAAGGTAAATCTTCTTTTGATTGTTTTATAAACATTGAACTTGTTAATAATGAAAAGAAAAGGAGTGAGATATTTCACATCAAGTTGATTTCTAAACATACCAAAATTGATACTTTATTTGATAGTGTATCACAAGATAACTTGATTTTGGAAGAAATCGTTAAAACTCTTGTTTTCAAAACTAAGGCGCACCCCAAACCATATCCACTTAGATGGGTTCATGAAAATGCACAACTTCAGGTTACCAAGTAGTACATACTTAGGTTTTCTATAAATTTTGGGATGAAGTTGATTTGGATGTGGTACCATTAGATATATATGGTATTCTATTAGGAAGTCCTTATCTTTATGACAGGAAAACAATTTTTTACAGGGAAGAAAAAAAATACCACTTGTTTAAAGATGTAGCGGAATTCATAGTAAGAGAACATTGTATAAAGACAAATATTTCACTTGTATATGTAGGAAAGATGAAGAGGCTCGTAAATGCAAACAAGAAACAATCATATGAGCCTCATATGTGGGTAAAGAAACCATCATACATATTGATCATCAACCCTTACAATATATTCAATCGCAAACTAAGCTACAACAGTCATGACATTTTAGATGGATGGGATTTTTATATCAATTTCACTTATTCATTAAATATAAAAAGGGAATTCAAAATAAAGTTGCAGACATGTTATCAAGACCTCCAAAAATGCATTGATTAGTTTGCAAAATAGTCCATTGGCTCATGATAGTTACATTGAACAATACACAAAGGATGAAGGCTTCAAAGATGTGTACGAATATTTAATGAATGGCACACAAAATGGAGATTTGAACTATCATGTAAGTGATAAGATATTGTATCATCTTGGAAAAAATTGTATTCCATGGAGTGAAAGAGTGCATGTAATCAAAGAATCGCGTACTACTCTTATATCTGGTCATTTTTGTGTAGGAAAGATAGTAGGTCAGCTTCATAGGTATTATTATTGGCCTCGAATGGATGAAAATTTATCAAAATATGTAAAGGGATGTGTTATGTGTGCTATCAGTAAGCCAGCTAACAAAAAATAGGGCTTGTAAACCCCACTCCATATACCTTCTCATCCATGGGAAAGTGTGTATATGGATTTTTGTTGAAATATTGTAACTTCGAAGAATATTCTATATGTATTTTATTGATGTACCCCAAGGGACATGTCTTATTCCTCTGTTGGGATGTTACTATTGTATTTGTTCATCATAGAGTCATGAGGTATAACCTCCATTGTAATTCAGGTCAATAGTACCCTAATGAATATAACATAATATTGTTTTGAGTCTTCCTAGTTGAAGTCGACCTAGTCATTTTAGTGGGGCCGACTTGCTAGGGTAAAATTCAAGTGACAAAAAGAGTATAAATAGAGGAGTTGTGTTCCTCATTTGAACTTAGAATCACACTTGTGTATTGCGCATAGGAGAGAGAGAGAGAGAGAGACTAACAAGTGTTAAAATTGATGTACCATTTATATCTTCAAGCAATGAGTCAAATATTATTGATGCAATAAATAGAGAATGAAGATACACATTGAACAAATCAAACCACACAGGAAACATATGAGTATAGCTCAGATAATTACAGTATCATTGTCATTAATTAAATCTGGTTTTACAATAGTTTACATAGGAAAAGAATTCAAATCAATTAGGGATGAATTCGAATCTCCCCACTAGATGTGACTGTACCTAACTGACCAGCTAACTCATGATGTCTCAATAAATATCAGAGTCCAATTGGTTAACTCCAGATGTCTAAAAAACTAATACAATCAGTAATAAACAGTTAACTAAGTCTAACTGAAGTGGTAGGTGAGCAAAGGCGCCTAACCCACATGCAGCCATGCATTAGCCATGCATAACTAGTGCTAACTGAACTGATTGTGATCTAATTGAATGTAAATGGAAACTAACTAAGCTTAACTAGTTCCAACTCCAACTAATTGAAGGATGTTGGTTTCAGTACTCCCAATGGCTCCTAAAATGTATGGATAGGGATAGGAGGCACCTAAACTAATGCATGCAAGTGCAGTCAGTGTCAGTTAACCTCTAGCAGTGTTCCCCACACTCTAGTAATTGGTACATGTGGCCACATTAGGACAAGTGGACCCAATGGTACTAGTGGACCCAATTAATTAATAAATACTCCTAAGTTAGGATAAATAATCTAATAGACAATATGGTCGAGGGAGGATTAATAATCCTAACACCCCCCCTGAATCCTAACTTGGAAAACTGTGGGTCCTGGAAACAAGGCCATAATTCACCCAAATACAATCTAAAATAAATAATGTTTCTTAATACAATCAAGGAAATAGGGGAAAACCTCATGGGAACCCCCCTCCGCTCAAGATAAGCAGAAATCAGGAAATACAAGTTAAAAACTTGCAAAATCTTTTGCTGCAATTTTGCACCACTATGTAGAAACAAAGCAGTATTCTAGTTCTTCTATGTAGCAACATCCTGAATCTATGCATGTGAACATCTGAATCCAAACAAATTATTATGTCTAGAGGAATCTTCCTCTTTGGAAGAAGAAGAATGTACTCAAGTGAAACAAAAATATAAACAACTGCATGGTGAAAACTGGACCCATGTAGAGCAGCTGAAATCAATTGATCAGAGAGAATATTTTTTTGAGAATTCAAACCATGTGAGGAACACCAAAGAACCTGATATATTTCAGACTTGAACAACAAACCATGACTGTTAAAATCAGCCCCAAGTGTTAGGATCAAGTGTCCAAGCGGATGCAGAATGTCTTCCTCTTTACTAGTTCTGTGAGGAGATGAACATGTGACCAAAGGTAGAGAAGCCCTGGGACTGTGGAGAGTGAATGCTTAAGCTCCATAATCTGATATATCTTCATAAATAACCAATAATTCACAAAATATGATATCATCAAACTCGTAAGAGAGAACTAACATCGAATCCTCAATAGCAAAGTTGAAGGAGACTTGCGGTGCTTGATTTGTCACACCAAAATTGATGAAACCAGTTATAAGAAATACTGAAATATCTTAAATATTAAAACCTGAACCAAATATTATCAGATCAGAAAATAAATCAGATTCAAATAGGTTCATATCAGATCCAAAACTGTGCTCCACCGAGATGGTAGATGCACAATTTTCTCCTTCTTCAAAATTCTGATTTTTGGTGCATGCAATCCTGTAGGAATTTACTAGAAGCTCTAGATTAATGAGAGTGAATGGATCACTCCTATAATTTGATCTTATTTCCATAATATCCATGTTATTACTTATCTTCACACCAGCAACATCATTAGAGATAGACAAATCAAATTCCTCTTCCTTTTCTGAAACAATCACCGGTAAACTATGCACAAAATTTAAAGAATCACTGGAAAAAAATTGCAAAGAATAGAAGGAGTGTCTTTCTTCAAAAACAGAGATTCGAATGTATTCTTATGGATCAGCCATGTGAGGATATGAGATATCAGATATCTCATACACTTCTGGAGCAACAGGAGAAGGAGTCACTCCAAGGAGACTTTCTTCAATTCAAATTGACTGTAGGGAAAATTCTGCTTCTTCTTCATCTTCAACAATTTTGTTTTCTGTAGGAGAGGGCATGAACTCATCATCCTGGATTTTATCTGAACCTCTCTCAACATCTGGGATTTTAGAGTCATCTCCCATATGACTTCTAGGTCCTCCTGATAGAGGGAAGGTGATGAAGGATTTCCTGAAGGCAACCATGTGGTTGGATGCTCCATAATCTTTCAAATAAGCCTTCGATGGAGTGAGGCTTGCATGCAAGCATCTCTCATACTATTCATTCTTATCTTCATCATCAGACATGTCTGCACCTTTTGGAAGGTAAATATTGTTCTGTAAACGTAGATATTTCAATTGGTAGAGGGTCTTCTTCATGCACAAGTCTTCTGGATGAAAACCCATCATACAATAGGGACACTTTTTCTTCTTTTTCTTAGAGACGGAGGCTCCTTCAGAAGTCTTCTGATTCTCTTTATGCTCCTTCCCCTTAGGTATCCCTTAGCTTGTAATTTGGTACATTCTGTCACTAGGAGAGCTTGATATTTGGAAGTCTGGATGACTCCCATCTGGATCAACTTCTCTTACTCATGTATTAAGGACTCGACAAAGGAATCAAGTGAGGGAATTTTCCAACCGGAAAAGGAATCCCTTTTGGAATGAAAGATTGAGACAAATACATAATACTCAGAATCGAGTTTCCTGAGAATGGAGAGCACATTTTTCTCATCCTTTCTTTCTATTCCGCATTGTCTGCATTGGAGTGAAAGAGACTTGAATTTAGTAGAAAATTGTTGTACCATCTCAAAACTGTTGGGATGTAAGGCTACCAACTCGTTCTCGAGAATGTGTCCCCAAAGCTCATATTTATTTCCAAATAAGTCTTCAAGATTCTCCAATGCTTCTCTGAGAGTCCTCAAACCTTCAAGGTGGAAGAGGAGATCTCTAGATATGTGAGTGCATAGAAAAGCGAAAGCTTCATCTAAGCAGTTCATAAATGTGTTCTTCTCAACTGGCTGATGGGGCTCAACCTCCCTTCCAAGTATTATCCTGTAGTATCCAAGCTTGTGTAAGGAAAACTGCATATTTGCCCTCTAATCAAGAAAATTGAAGGGTGTTAGGATCTGAGGAGTAGAAGGTAGAAAATCCATAATTCTTCGGCTAAAAGAACACAAATCTTCACACAAGCTACGTAGCACCTGTAGATTTTCACTGCAAAACAATAAAACATTTGAACTATGTTAGAATCATGCTTTTCCTCTCAACATGAACATGTTTTCAGGGTTTGTCACGCCCGCACCGCTACTCTAAATAAATTCAGAGTTAGCAAATCAAGATTGGGGACTTCTATGGAAACCCAACTGCTTATGATGTTCAATGGAGAGAAACAAACATGAAGCCTGCTTGAAATGGCTCTGATACCATGTTAAAATTGTTGTGCCATTTAGATCTTCAAGCAATGAGTCAAATATTATTGATGCAGTAAAAGGAGAATGAAGATGCACACTACACAAATCAAACCACATAGGAAATGGATAAGTATAGCTCAGATAATTACAGTATCATTGTAATTACTTAAATCCGGCGTTACAATAGTTTACATAGGAAAAGAATTCAAATCAATTAGGGATGAATTCAAATCTCCCCACTAGATGTGACTGCACCTAACTGAATAGCTAGCTCAGGATGTCTCAATCAATATCGGAGTCCAATTGGTTAGCTCTAGATGTCTAAACAACTAATACAACCAGTAATAAAAAGTTAACTAAGTCTAATAGAAGTGGTAGGTGAGCAAAGTTGTGTAACCCACATGCAGCCATGCATAACTAGCACTAACTAAACTGATTTAGCCATGCATAACTAGTGCTAATTGAACTGATTGTGATCTAACTGAATGTAACTGGAAACTAACTAAGCTTAACTAGTTCCAACTCCAACTGACTGATGGAGGTTGGTGTCGGGACTCTCAATGGCTCCTGAAATGTAGGGATTGGGATGGGAGGTGCCTAAAATGATGCATGCAAGTGCAATCAATGTCAGTTAACCTCTAGCAGTGTTCCCCACACTCTAGTAACTGGTACATGTGGCCCCATTAGGCCAAGTGGACCCAATGGTACTAGTGGACCCAATTAATTAATAAAGACTCCTAAGTTATGCTAAATAATATAATAGACAGTATGGTCAAGGGAGGATTAATAATCCTAACAGAAAGGAGGAGGATTAATTTTTGGGGGGGTTTTATCTTATACATTTTATATAGAGGAAGTTTTGTTGGGTTTTATTCCCCTTCAGGGTTTCTCGGGATAAATATGTGTCTATCTTGTGATTGTGTTTCTTTCAGTGATTCTACATATGCTACTATTGTGAATTTGGATTAAATGCTAATGATATCTAGATAATCATATGAAATCTTAACATGATATCAGATCTATCATAAATAGAACAACTTTCATAACGTGAAACTCTCTCTCCTCTCCCTCCGACAAGAAATTAGGGTTTCTGCAAAATTTGGAATTTTGAAGATCTGCTTACATAGAAAGTTGTGCCTCCCTAGAGAGCATCTATTGAGCCCTAGATCAAATTTTTTGAGTTGGTGAATCTTCAAGAAATACAAACCCTATTTTTTCCCTCAACCAGAAAACCAGAACCAAAAATATGAAGAAATTGAAACCTCACAAGCAATTTTTGAAGGGTGAATATTTGGGATCTCCAGAAATCAAGTGGACCAACCAACTCACCTCAGTCAAGCGCATCTCCTAGTAAGGTCATATTTTCATTTTGAGAAATTTCAATATTTAGTGACCTCCTGGATAAGATGGCCCCAAGGACTAAGCTTGAGGACAAGCTGAAAGGCATAGAAAACTTCCAAGCATGGAAGTATAGGATTGGTCTCATTCTTAGAGAGAATGATATTGACAAATACATCAAGGATGAAGTTCCTGAACCAAAAGAAGATGAGGCTAAAGAGAAGCACCAGAAGGACCTAATCAAGGAAATGAGGATTATTGTTGATTCTATCAAAGATCACTTGATCCCTCAAGTGTCATCTAAAGAGACACCAAAGAAAATGTATGATGCCCTTTCCAGAATGTATGAGCGAAGGAACATCAACAAAAGGATGAATTTGAGAGCTCAACTGAAGAGTACCAAGATGAGTAAAGGAGAATCCATTCAAGATTACTTCAAAAGGGTCTCCTAGTTCAAGGAACAACTAGATTCCATTGGAGACTCCCCGGGATGAAGAAGAACTAGTTATGACTTTTCTCAATGGTCTCACTAGACCCTGGGAGTCATTCATACAGACTATATGTGCCAGAAAATAAAGTATGAAGTTTGACATTGTATGGGAAGATTGCATCCAAGAATAAGTTAAAGTAGCTAATAGAGAATCTCTACTTAAAGAAGATGATCAAGCTCTATCCACCCATACCAGAAGAAGAAATACCTCTAAAGAGAAGAAAAAGAAGAAGATGTAGAAGAAAATGTACTATTCTCTGCACTCTCTGGGTATGTAATACCTGGAGAAGATACATGCCTTATTGACAGTGGTGATTCAAAACACATGACAGAGAAGAAGCAAACTCTATCAAGACTTGAAGAAAAGAACTTTCCTAAGAAAGTATCATTAGGAGATTACTATCAATGTCCTATCAAAGGCATTGGTGAACCAAGCTACAAGCTTGACTCTGGAACCTCCATAAAGATGAAGGAAGTACTTTATGTACCAGGTTTGAAAAAGAACCTACTTTCCATCTCAGCACAAGATAATAAAGGATATAGAGTTTCTTTTATAGATGGAAAAGTACTCATGTGTACCAAAGGAAATTCAATTGAATATGTTGTGGTCATTGATGAAGAAGGAGGAGGATTGTACAAGCTCAAGAGACATCCAAAAACAAAACTTGTCCATGAGAGTCACTAGCTCAAGTGAACTATGGCATAGAAGGCTTGGTCACATCAAATACAAAGCACTACCCTATGTGATCAAGGTGGTAACAGGTTTACCAGATTTGAAGATTGATCATCAAGGTACTTGCAAAGGATGTGCAAGAGGTAATAACATCAAGAATCCATTTTCAAAAAGTGAAACAAAGACTAAAGGTACGTTGGAATTATTTCATTCTGATGTATGTGGTCCTATGCCCTCAAAATAATTATGTGGGTATGAATATTATGTCATGTTCATTGATGACTATTCAAGAAAGACATGGATATACTTCTTCAAGACAAAGAGTGAAGTGTTCAGGAAATTCAAGGAATTTGTTGAAAGGAGGTTTTGGTGCAAAAGGTAAAGGATGATGCACAACACGAGGAATGGTGCGCAAGGAAACGAATGGTGTGCAAGGAAACAAATGATGCACAAGGCGAAGAAGTCGACAAGGATTCGGCTTGATCATATTTTTGTACTTGTTGATCATAGTTTTATAGTTTATGGTCTGATTCAGTTAAGAAGCTGGTTAAAGTGGACCACGTTGTAAAAAGCGCATGCCTATATATAGAAGTAGGAATGTAGTAGGAAATATATCAATTCAATGAAGGAATAGATGTATGGTTTAGTATGGAAAATGATTGTATGATCTTCTTGACCTCTACAGAAGATCGATTCTTGTTTTTCTATTTGTCTCTACTGTGAGAATGATTTATGGGAACCTATTTTTATGCGAAGAGTAATATGACACGACGGATGTTGATGGAACCACTTGGTTTTGTGTCTTTCTGCTTTCTCTGTATTAAATGATGCAATTTGAATGAATTAATGCCACAGTATGTCTGTTATTTCTTAATGATGCGATGTTTCTATGTTTTGAATAATGTCACGCTGATCGATTTGTTTATAAGTAAATGTAATGTTGTGATCTAATGTACTGATGTGATCTAATGGTTTATGAGATGAATAAGTGATGTAAAACCCATTTTTAGATCTCTAGGTAGTGTTGCGATAGCAGAATGGTAGATGCACAGAAACCCTCCTTCTTACTATGGAAACATGGTTCCGATAGTTCTCCCTCAAACATCTCAGATGAGACTTCATCTACTTCACAGGTGTTGTTGGACAGGGTAAAACCTGTGTGGATCGGTGCTCAGGCAGATCATTGAGGCAGGGGTGTCGACAGAGTGTGAACCCCTATCGACAGGTATGTGTCAACAAATGGTTCTGTTACCGGGACCATAATATGAGGAGAACGAGGATATGTTGTGGAATCTGACATGACTGGAGATTCAGGATTGGTTCAACTAGAAGGCTCAAGAATTCACCATAGAAGAGAATCAAAGTTCTAGTTAAACGATAGAAGAGTGGTTGTGAAGGAATATCTATTATGATATCCAGGAATACTTCTTCATCGAGTTTCTGATCATCTTGTATGAGTGGTTGGTGCAGCTGACCTATCGAAAGACAAATTTTCAAGGAGGTGAACCTACTTGCTAGACTCCGAAGTTGATCCAGCGGTTGAAGGAGGTAGACAACAGAGCATCAAGGTTTGTTGAAGTGTGGCTCGATAGCATCTTGGAAGGATACATTACCAATTTTATGGTCAACACAGTCAATTCTTATAGAGACACGGAAAGAGAATTCTTCAAAGGACCAAGAGGTAGGTTTTTATTATCCCTGAAACTGTGGATTAAAATGCTTATATGTGAAAAGGGCATATTGAATATGAACTCTGACAAGTAAATCTCTAGTGTGTGAAGGTTGCGGATACTGCAGAGACGAGGGTTGGATGGAATGATATGGGGTAGATGGAGGGGAGATACAATGAACCTGTGACGGAAATCGAGGAAGAGTGTGGTCTTCTATGAAGTGGGGTTAGGTTTCAACAAGAGAAGAGGTAGAGGACTGAGGAGAGTCCTGCTGTGACCAAAAGAAGAAGCTACCATAAAATATCACAAGGGACTAAGCGACCCTACAGCGACAAAGGAGACGAACAGGCTATGCCCGAGCTCGAGGAAATACCAGCCCAAAGAAACAACATACCTACACCTCTATGCACTGCATCACACTCAGGAATAAATACCAGCTCGATGCCAAATTTCCTAACATTTAATCAATGCACTAATAGTAGCGTATCAGCAAACGTGGGAAGAAGGCCCAAGATGGTGGGCGATGATGTAAATTTACCTCTGTTTCATGGGAGCGGGACCGAGGATCCCGAACATTATTGGTTTCTATGTTAATCGGTATGGACTATAAAGCAAACCTAGGATGATGATGTTAAGAAGGGTCGGTTGGCGACAACTTTTCAAGGTCGTGCACTGGACTGGTACATGAAGTTTGTGCAAGTTCCAACAGGGAACCCAATGAAGACTCTAGCAGAAATTAGAACTGGATTGATTAAGAATTCAGGAAACCCTAGTCTAAGTCACAATATATTACAGAACTAAAAGATATTAAGCAATATCCAAATGAATCAGTCTAGGATTTTGATTAGCGGTTTAAGACATTTATGGCGAAAGTCAGTTTTGGAATGAGATATGTACAGGACAAGGAGTGGTTCATTGTGGAATTAGTACCACATATCAGTATTCCATTGATGCAATAGAATATTTCAACACATAGTGAGGCACTAGAGGTCGCAATGAAGTTGGAAGCCTCACCTGTTGGTGAAACTGGAGATTCCATGAATCAGATCCAATCGCAATTGGAGAACCTGACGATCCAATTGCAAGATATCAAGAATGGAAGAGAGCATCGTGAGGAAGTATGGTGCACTTGATGTCACATGGAGGGACACAATAAGGATCCATGCCTAGATTTCTGAAATTACTTGTTGTTGGGATCTCCAAATCCTCTAAGTCATGGTGGCATGTCATGGTGTCGCATCTGTCAAATTCATGGACATCAACACGAAGACTGTGTGTATCTTCAAAAGATGGTATCCAAGCCTACGAATTTGTATTGTACTTTTTGTCGATATGTTGGTCACGAAGACAAGGATTTTTAAGCATATGATTTGCTCCAACATAGGACGATGGATGTGTACTACAGTTGGTAGAGCCACAGTTGTAGTTCGTACCATAGCCGCAACCACAGTTTGTACCACCACCGACATTTTCTTTGATCCAGCCTCATTATAACTAGATGCAGTATGCTCTGAAGCGGTCATAGTATGTTCAATAGGAGCTGAATCCCCTGCAACAATAGAAACAACAGTTAAACCAGCCATAGTATCAAAAGCAAGGAGGCTTCCATGGAGGATTTCGAGGAGGAAGAGGCAGAGGTTTTGGTCGAAGAGGAGGACGAGGCCAAGGACCTATACAATGTTATAATTATGAAGTATTAGGACATTATCAATGAGATTGTCCAAAGCTACAGTCATAGTGTGCCTATTGTACTGTTGGAGACCATACAGTTGAATACTTTCTACAGTTGATTATGAAATTGAAAGCGAAGAATGTTCCACCACAACAGAACCAAAACATGAATCAGAATGCCAACTAGCCTGTGAACCCACCACATAACCAGAACCAAGGAACCACGGTTGGGAAGATCTCAGAGGAACCCAAACCTCAACCTGCGGATGTTGGAGTCATTACTCGTGGAGGTGCGACAACAGGAGATGACGATTCAATCCCATAAGTTCAATTGGTGGGTCAGAAAAAGGTGAAGTTTGATGTCGACACTGAGAGCGATACGTTCTTTGAAGCATGTGATACCATGAGAAGAGATCCAGGTAAGTTTCCTATTAATGAAATGTCACCTGTTTTTTATTAAACACTGGTAGCAGGACCATCACGGAAGCATGGTACGCTACAAAATTTATTTGAATGTTGTCTATCACTGGCAAAAGATCCTGATGTACTAGCTGAGAATGTGATTCTGCTACATTGACCAGAGAAGGATCGACAAGATTCTACTATGAATTCCCTGCATAAAAAGAAAACTGGAAAGATATGTGGATGAATGTCCAGATTGGGTATTACGATATGGATTCAGTTATTTTAGATCTCGGATCAGATGTCAACATTCTGACAAAGAAAAAATTGGAGAATATCGATAAACCATAGTTGGTTTGGTCCCCTATGTAGTTTTGTTATAGCTCAAAATGACACATCTCTTCCTGTGACCACTTTCCCATGATTCTGCCTCATGTCGACACTTGCATGACAACACTTCATTAAAGTCACTGAAAGTCACTGAAAAAACACCTAACTTGGAGGATCCATATATTGAGTTTTGTAACTCTGTTTGACCTCTTCTCTACACCGTTTGAAAGGTATTTGAGTCAGATAAAACTTTCTTGAAGACACCAAAATCTGAAAATTCCCAGAAGTACCCTAAATATGATATTTTTGATGTGCATACGACTTGCCTTAAGGAAACTCATGTGTTGCACGCGACTTTTCTATATAATACTCGCGTGTACCTTGAAAACGTGATTATTTTCATTGAAACTTGCATGTCATACATGAATATTTGCATTGCAAGCCACGTGTATCCCTTGAACACTTGATTGATGTCTCTGCAACCTATGTGTTCGTCCTGAAGATGTCAAAAAAATACGTTTTTCAAAATTTGGGTAGTTTGGGTGGTTATGCAACTGACTCCTTCAGTTGTAACTACTTTGTCTTCAACCCTATCTCTTCAAAAACATATAAATAGAGGTAGGGAGGTCCATGAGAAGAGACTGGAATCTTTTCATTTTTATGGTGGAGGAATTGGGACTCTCTTTGCCCACACATTTGCCCTAGAAGCTTTCTCCTTGTGTTGTGAGCTTGGAGGTTGAGTTCCTTGGAGAAGAGAAGCAACAGAACCAGATCAAGGTTTCGTTAGGTGTCGAACTTGAAGAGAAGGTATATTTGTAATTGATTTCATGATTAATAAATATGTGATGTCCTTATTCTTCCCAAATCATTGTTCAATGTGTGATTGGAATCTCTATTTATGATCAGATGTTTATGTTAATCAAAATAGTTTCTCATATTGTTTTGATTATCATTACTTTATATGTGGTCATATTGGTTTGAGGAAGGTATAATTCATTTTGCATGTCTCTTGGAGCAAGAGGAGAAAGAGGAGAAAGAAGAGTATTGAAGGGATTATTGGATCAAACTTTGTTTGTTAAGGTATGAACCATTATAATCTCTGAATATTCTTTATATTTGCTTGCAGAACCATATGCATCTCCCTTTCAACACCAGTATGTTAATGGCCTCTTAAACCCTATCCATAGGAAACTTTCCTCTACAACAGAATTGGTGACTCCGCTGGGGAGAGCCTTGTCTATTAGGGGTTTCTCTATATTTATTCCAGCCTTTTGTAAGGTTTCAGGTCCTTCTTACAAGTTAGGAATACCTTTTGAGTCTGTTGGAACACCTTTCCTACCTTCCTAGGTCAGTTTTTTAGCCTTTTTGTGCTTTTTGTCATCCATACGTGACTTTCAGGCTAAACAGTCATGTGTCTATTTTGTATACGCAACTTGCACTACCTGCAACTCGTGTGTCATACATGACTTGCCTTAAGGAAACCCGCGTATGCACCTGATTTTGTGTTCTTTCATCATGTTTTTAGGGTTTTTGGGTGATTTGAGGGTTGTTTGTAGCGTCTTCAAGGGTCCTCTGCATGTGCATGACTCCTGAGAGGTTGTTTTATCTCTTTTAGGTGCTCTTTTTCTATCTTGTAAGTCTCTTTCAATTCTTTGAACTTGCTTTTGCTGCCTTCCCCCCCACCTCCTTCTTTGGCTTGACCTTGTTGGACAAGGTATTGAGCAGCCTCTGTTTGTAGGTTTAGATTTATTCTTGGGACTTCTTGACCTTTGTTTATGTCAATCTTATTCCTTAGTCTCTTCATTCCAAAGTTGTTGGCTTGTTTACCTTTGTGAGCCTTCCTTCCAAGAGAGGTTATATCCAACTTTAGGGAAACCTAGGGTTTATTTGTGGGGTGTAGAGTAGTTGTCTATTTGCTTTGCTTACATTACTTGCTTGCATTAGTTGATAGGCTATTTTTTCTTTTGCGTTTATAAAAGAAAGAAAAAACACATGTTTTCTTTATATGCATGTAGATTAGGTTTTTAGTCTAGATTGCATGGCATATCATTGTTTTTGAAAAAATAAAAAGAAATTGTTCTTTTATGGCTTTCAAGTTTCTATTTAAAAAGAAAGAGAATAGTTTTTTCTTTTTGCATTTCATTTCTCTTTGCTTAGTCATTTTGTTTCAACTTTGGGTCAAAACACCACATAAGTTTCACGCCATTTTCCTCTAACTAAAAATAGCCTATTAAAATGAACGATATAATTTAAAAATTATTAGTAAGTTTTATTTTATAGGCTCCTACACCAACTAGATTAGGCTAGACTTGTGGATTAGGGAGTTTCAACTCTCCACAAGTGTTTAAATTCAGACGTAGTTGGCCAATCACTAGGTTAATCCTCTTCTATGTTGATTGTATCTGGGAAGCTCCTCTCAAATGGGAGTTAAGCACGAGGTCATGTGGAGACTTGGACTGAGGAGATAACCCTCTAATTCCTTTCCAAAGCGTAGACCAAGGTTTTTGTGCATATGGGGACTTCTGTCAATACCACCCTTTAGGCCCCGTGTGATGCCAATGTTGACAGGGTTTCGGGATTTTCTACCCTGCCCATGTGTACGAACCAGGATTACGACTGTCCCCCCAGACTGTCAGTATAGTTGTGGTAGCCTTTAGTCTCTTTGACATCTAGGGTTTATACACAGGTACATCGGAAGGCTATTTCTGGTTGACCTTGGACGGGCTTGGAAGGTAGCCCCGGTAGAAGGTGTGGGAGGGTGGTGGGTGATTCCTCCGCTTGTGCCTAAGAACATCTACAGGGACACCAAGTAACTATCTCTCGGATTTCTTTTGGAAAGCATATCTTATACCTGTTTGTCTATTTGGATTTAGGATTTTTTTATTGAGTGCTATGTGGTTTGTTTGTACTTAGTTTTCCTTCAGGTGTGTGCTTTGTAATTTTTGTTTTCCCATTGACCTCATGCTTTGTCTTATTGTTTGAAGTTATGGCTAACACCCCTTTGAACACCAACCAAGAGATCCCCATGCAGGGAACTCCTTGTACTATTCCTCTCACAGGGAATGTTGGTGTTCCTTTGATGGCCACCTTGAATCTACCTAGATTCACCCTAGGGTTGCCGGTGTGGTTGTTTTCCACTCCAACTATCCTGAATGCTCCTGATGCTTTTCAATTAAGCTCCTTATATCAAGGGCATCAAAACATTTCTTCCCCTTCACCTGTATTTAATTCTCCTCCTCCTTCTACCTCATGCGGTGAAAGTACTGATACTAGTAACCGACAGTCTAAAAGGAGTAAAAGAAGGAGGAATAGGAAGAAGACACATAAGCAAGGGGGCACCCATTCAGCCTCTGCAAGTCAAGTTGAACCTCACTACCCAGCCTCTGCAGTTCATGCTAGGTTCACCTCTACAACCTTTGCAGGTCATGTTGGATCTCAGCACTCAACCTCTGCAAGTCAAGTTGATATTCACCATCCAGCCTCTGTTGATCATGCTGGTGGGATCCTTGCAACCTTTCTAGGTCACGTTGGATCCAATCATTCAACCTCTGCAGTTCATGCTTAGAGCACTCGTTCAACCTCTGATGTTCAAGTTGAACTTCCCCATCCAACCTCTAAAAGTCATGTTCGATCCATCCACCCAGCCTCTGTTGTTCATGCTGGTGGTGCCCATCCAACCTCTGCAAGTCATGTTGGACCCAGTCTCTTGGCCTTTGCAAACCATGTTGGGGGTAGTCTCTTAGCCTCTGTGGTTCATGTTGAAGACAATCCATCAGCCATTGCGAGTCATGTTGACACTGTTGAAAAGACTAACCGTTCAAAACACAAGCCCAAGTTTCCTTGTAAGCTTTGTGAGGGAGACCACCTTACTTATAAATGCCCTTCCATCGCGGAAGTAAGAAGAGTTTAGTTTCATGGTCATCCTTATTTTTAACATTCTGAAGTTTTTCAATAACCAACCTCTCTTAATGAGGTTAGACCCAATAACCCAGCCTCTGGTGGTCATGGTGGGGGAAAACTCTCAACCTATGTTGATCATGCTGAGAGCAAACAATCAACCACTGCTAGTCATGTTGACACCATTGAGAAAACTAGTCGTTCGAAGTGCAAACTTAAGTTCCCTTGTAAGCTGTGCAAGGGAGATCATCTTACTCACTAGTGCCCTTCTATCGCAGAGGTACGAAGAGTGTGGTCCAAGACTCAAGAATTTCCTTCTCTTGAACAACCTATAGTTTGTCAACAACCTACTCAACCTTTGGTTGATCTTGTGGTCAAGCCAATCTCAGCTTTGGTTGATCCCACTCTTCTTTCAGAGAGTGATCCTTATGTAATTGAACCAATGTCATATTTGGTCAATCCCACTCTCCCTTTGGAGAGTGACTTTCACGAAGCAATTGAAGCAATTCCATTGTCGATCAATCCCACTCTTCCTTTGGAGAGTGAAGTATCTCCTAGTCACATTTTCTTCACTGCCAGTTAAGAACTTACTGAACAAGGGGGAACTAAACTTACTTCGGATCAACCCCCACCAAGCTCTCGGTCTACTACCTTTGATTGGGATAGCCTAGTTGAGTCGCGCCTTCCTTCTAATGCACCTTTCCAGATAAAGGTCAAAGTTGGACAATACATGATTGCTCGTTGTATTGTTGATGAAGGAGCCTCAATTAGTATCTTGTATGCTTGTGCTTGGCGAGGCATGGGATATCCCGACCTTGTGTCGACTACTAGTCAGTTACTAGCATTTGATAGAAGAACTAATATAGCCTTGGGAATTCTTGCTCAAACACCTGTTACTTTGGGTGGGAAGACCGTCTTAGTTGACTTCATGGTGATAGAAGACCCCTTGGACTTCAATATGCTCCTCGGACATGATTATGTCTATGCCATGCAAGTTTTGGTATCAACATTCTTTCATGTGATGTACTTTAATCATGGCAAAGAAATTGTCACTATCGATCAGTTGGATTTTCTTGATCCCTCTCCTAACCCAACTAGAGACCAGGTCTCTCCTTTATTGATTCACAGTGTTTCTATAGACACTAACTTGCCACGGGTGAGCTATGTGGCATCATATCCTTTGCGTTCAATTGCTACTGAGAAGCAGCCTCGATTTTCATGCTTACCTTCTCGGGACTTGGCCCCAGCAATTGACTAGGTGAGTCATCCTATACAGACTATGGAGCCCGATCTCCACTCTGTTGATCCATTTGAAAGTTTAGACATGTGTCCTATCTCGGATGATCTCCTTCCTTTGGATGAAGTCTTCCTAGAGTCTTTGATACAGTCTAATGTTCTTTTGGATGTTGGTTCAAATGTGACTAAGTCTAACCCTGATTTTCTTAGTAAGCTTGATCTTTCCATGGATCAGTCTTCTTATATTGGTCTTTTTGAGTTTTTTGGACTCTCCCTTCGAACAACAAGTCAATGATATTGATGAGTTTGATTTTTCTTATGGATTTTTCAACTCCTGTGATACTGAGTCTGTTCCTGCAGACTCTATCTCCCTTGTTGATTTTTGCTCTCCTCATGAGGTTGATATTACTGATTATAAACCCTCGATCCTTAGTGCTATAGAATCATCTTCAATCAATTATGCCTTGACTTTCCCTTTTGTAGAAGATATCAAAGTCGCATGTGTTTCTGCAAAAGTGACCTGCATTGGATATTTCCTTCTAAATATGATTTTGATGTTGTTGTTTATTGGAGCAGGATTTTTAGTGGGATCCACAACTATTTACTGACCTCACCTTGTTTTTCAAGTTGTAACTGCATTTGCATGTACCCTTCTCGTGCTTATGAGCCTAATGTCGGCTTCCATGCTTTTAGCTCATTGTATAAGCCCACGTCTTTGCTCTCATCATCGCTCAGCCTTGTATCATTTTCCTTTGTGACTTGAAACATTTTACCTTGAGGAGGCATTCCCCTAGTGTCTTTATCCTGCTCATGTTCCTTGCATTATGCATAGGTTTGTTCCTTGAGCATGGAACTAGTTTCACCTGCCTATGACACTCGTCTCCTCACATTTAAAGCATTCTTTCTGCTCTCCTTCGAGCTCGTTAAAAATAGTAAGGAGCCACGAGTTGACTTTTTCGGACTCATTAAAACTTCATGGGAAAGATATGGAGTTTCTTTAGGCCCAGGTCCAACTCCTCAAAATAGACTTGACTTCCAAGTAAACTTGTCCATTCCGGCTTGTTAAGAATATGTGAATGGGCATCCACATCGGTGGTAGTTTATCACTTTTTCGACCATGTGGAATAATACGAAAAAGGAACACTCTCTTTTCTTTGGAATTGAGAAGAGTATTCTCAGGTATAGGTTTATCAATTTTCTGGGCCTGAGGGACTCAAGTTACAGAAAAGGAGCGACCAGTATGAGCTTAGTTTTCTCTTTTTCGTGCTCTAGAACTAAACATGAAAAATATTCTGAGTGTACTTTATGTCTTTGTCATGCTCGTTAAACCCTAAAGAACAAAGCATTGAGTTTACTGTTGTAAGCCCCATTTCTCGTAATCAAATGGATCTTTTTGAGTGATCTTTCCTTCCTTCACACTCGTAAAACTCAGGCTATATGCTTCCTTTGAAGGAGCGTTGGGTAGGTGGTAATTTAACATTTTTCGGACCTCCCCAACTAAGTACGAAAAAGGTGCGCCTTACTTCGTCAGAAGCTAAGAGAATTATTTTGTGGTTTGTTTTATACTTTTTCGGCCTCAGGAGACTAAATTGGACGAAAATGTTCCCCCCTAGAGTCTTCTTTGGAGTTTTCAGACTCTCTAAACTATGAAAACACCATCGAGCATTCACTAATTCGAGCTTGTAAAATCCACGAATCAGTGCTTTATCAAGCATTCTTCTGTCTCTTCTTCGAGCTTTCCAAAAATGAAGAAGGTCCCAATTTGGATTTCTTGGACTCATTAAACCATTACAAGAAAGAGGGAAGGGAAGTTCATTCACATGTATTTTACATCATGGCAGCAAGTTTTGTTTCCTTGAACAAAGCACCAGTTTTGAGTCTATCAATAATTGGGTCCTAGTATTTTGACCTTATCCCAATTCAGAGTTTCTTACTCCTCCAGTTGGTTTCTTTTCCAATTATATGGGGAATCTGTCAATGTCTCCTACATTGCAGATTTGTGTCGTTTGGTCCTTTTGTGTCAAAAGCTGCCTAAGTCACTTCTGTGTCGTGCTCACTGTTCAAGGATTAAACCTTTGTCGGCCATTTTGTAGTTTCCTTGACCTTTTGTGTCAGTCATTCTGTAGTTTCCTTGACCTTTTGTGTCGACCATTCCCTGGTATCAATTCATTACATCATATATTTAGTGGTCCTTATCGTGAAGTTCAATACCAATTCCATATCCATATAGTCTTTTACTTACCTCATGTTGGATGATGGAGGATGCCTTAATGCCTTCCTTCCAACACATCTATTCCTATTGACTGCAACACCTCTTGCTCTGGGAATGAGATTTAGAGTTTTATGACAGTACCTTGGGGATTGCAGTCATCAGTGGCAATTTCCCTCGCTATTGGGTAGTGGGAATACCTTAATGTCTCATACTCGATGGATTCTTCAAGTCCTTATATTCACACTTGTTAGAATGTACTAGGTACCTTGGGGACCATTTTCATTAATGGTGGTTTCCCTCGCATTTGTTAATGGTTCTCATTATTAACCGGTAATCAAATGGTTTCCTCCATGTTCGACTTCAACTCCTTTATTCACATGGTTAGGATTTGTACCTTTTAGGCGGTTTGGATTGAATACCTTGAGCCAATAGTAGCATCGTCATTTTTCTATTTCCCAAGTTGTGCAAGACCTTGTTACATTTTATATGACATTTTGCTAAGACATAGATCCACCTTGTATTCTTGTGGCTATGATCGATTGTTGAGCATGGATCCACCTTGTTCATTTTTGGCCATGACTCCTTTAGATTTGATATGGTGCCTTTTTGCATATTGAGTGACCATGATTATTTCATCAGTTATACATATGTTGGATCCACCTGTATCTTTATGGCGATGTTTCGTATATGGACTTGTATGTCCCAGAGATCAGTTTTATCTAACATTTATCTCTCTTTTAGGTACCTTTGTTCGAGCCTTTCGATATTGGATTCTCTGCTCTCTCCATACTCAGACATTTCCTTTATAATGTATTTTGGCTATCGTCTTACCCTCTAACCTCATACATTAGGGGGCATCTGTTATAGCTCAAAATGACACATCTCTTCCTGTGACCACTTTTCCATGATTTCATCACATGTCGACACTTCCATGATGACACTTCATGAAAGTCACTAAAAAAACACCTAACTTGGAGTATCCATATCTTGAGTTTTGTAACGCCGTTTGACCTCTTCTTTACACTGTTAAAAAGGTATTTGAGTCAGCTAAAACCTTTTAGTAGACCTGAAAATGCCCAGAAGTACCCTAAAAATGAGATTTTTGATGAACACGTGAGTTGCCTTAAGGAAACCCACGTGTTGCACGCAACTTGTCTATATAATACTTGCGTGTACCCTGAAAATGCAACTACTTTCATTGCAACTTGTGTTTCACATGCAAATATTTGCATTGCAACCTGCGTGTATACCTTGAACACGTGATTGATGTCTCTGCAACCCGTGTGTTCGTCCTAAAGATGTCAAAAAAATACGTTTTTCGAAATTCGGGTAGTTTGGGTGGTTATGCAACTAAGTCCTTCAGTTGTAACTACTTTGTCTTCGACCCTATATCTTCAAAAGCATATAAATAGGTGTAGGGAGGTCCATGAGAAGCGACTGGAATCTTTGCATTGTTATGCTAGAGGAATTGGGACTCTCTTTGCCCACACCTTTTCCCTAGAAGCTTTCTCCTTGTAATGCAGAGCTTGGAGGTTGAGTTCCTTGGAGAAGAGAAGCAGCAGAACAAGATCAAGGTTTTGTGAGGTGTTGAACTTGAAGAGAAGGTATATTTGTACTTGATTTCATGATTAATAAAGATGTGATTTCCTTGTTCTTCTCAAATCATTGTTCAATGTGTGATTGGAATCTCTATTTATGATCAGATGTTTATGTTAATTAGAAGAGTTTCTCATATATGTTTAATTATCAGAATAGTTGTGACTGGCCAACTAGGCTAGGGTATCACCAATTAGACAACTATCATGCTTAATGGTGGAAGTCGAAGGAATGAGGACATATGCGGATATTGATGTTATCAAGATTGTTGACGAAGCAAGCTCGTATCCCACACTATTGGGGATCAAAAGGGCTAACGACAACTTAGCGGTGATCAATTTCAAGAAGCGCATGATGACTTTTGAGAACCGCGATATCAGAGTCATAGCTCTAATGGATCTTATCGAAGGAAGAAGGTATGTCGAATTACTCAAGGAAGAAGTTGTAGGAGGATGGGACCATGCGTACAACATTTCAGAATATTATGTCCATCCCACTACAGAAAGAGATCCAGGATGATGATGCAAAATTGGAAAAATTGGATGCATGAGGTGTCGATTCGGAAGTGTGCACAAAACACTCAGTCACTAAGTCGAGTCACAACAGAGGTTGTTGAGTTACCAACATATGAAGGATTACCTGATTTTCCTAAATTTCTTGTCGATTTCGAAGACCGGGTCTCAAAACCACAGAGGCTATTGGCGTTGGATGTGGCATTGACGGCCACTACTGCATGTTGGTGGGAACACATAAGAAATTGATTAGTGGATGGTTGTTATGTCACAGGTTAATAGAAGTTCGATTCATTGTGTTAAACTGGTAGCAACAAGGAAGGTCTTCCTGCATGCATGTGTTATTGCATGCAGAAGACTTAAATTAGGAAACCCGTTGTATTTAAATTACTTTTCCAAAGTTTGATTTGGAAAATAAATTAAAGTGATCTAAATTAACTTTAGTGTAACACTAGTGAAAGTGAAATTAGGGTTTTCTCTTTACCTAAAGTTATAAAAGAGAGATCATTTGGTGGAGAGAGCACACACACTTGTATTTCAACAAATATAGGATACAGATAGGCAACGAAAGTCAGACGGAGGATTTAGTTGAGAAGACAGAGGAGTGAGCAACAGGATCACCGAGCTTCATACAGTTGGGTCTTACAATCACATAGGAGGGTATTTAGGTTTAGCTGGGATTTTCCCAGTGATTCTGCTGGGTACTGCATTCACCAATTTTGGGTGAATTTGCAGTGATTGTAAAAGTTCCATATTTTCTCATAATAAAATCTATATCTGACTGATGCATCGGTTTTCCCATCTTTGGTTTTTCTGGGGGTTTCTGTACCCAAAATAATAGTGTCAATATTGTGATGTGATGTTGTGATTTATTTCTCAATTCTATATTCCGCTACATACTGTAAAATATATTCATGTGTGGTTATCAGTAGAGATTTGCATGCATTGTTAGCCCTAGTTTGAATATTAAAGGAAAAATTATATGGTATCATAGCTCTAATGAGATAAAGCTGAGAGATTTGCAGCAGTAGTGATAGATCAGGGGAAAATCTATTGAAGACACAAACTTAGATTTGAGATCTAGGGTTTGATAGGTAACACTTTACTATGGCCATGCAGTTGAGAGTTGAGGATAGACTCCAGGGTGCTCAGAACTTTCCTCCATGGAAAGAAAGGATCCCAAGGATCCTGGACGTTAGTGATGCTGAGGAGCACATTGAATCCATGAAGGTTTCACCCATAGATATGGTAGATCTAGCAACTTCGAATAATATTGATTCCAAAGCCATGTTGACTATCATGGATGGAGTGAAGGACCATATAGTCCCTCACCTTTATGGTAAGAAGACCGCATTAGAGATGTGGAAGGATTTGGAGAGTTTGTACCAAAGCAAGAACGAGAACCAGAAGATGTTGTTGCAAGAGAGGATGTGTAGCACCAAGATGTCCAAGGGAGAAGGAGTGGTGCCTTATCTAATGAGGCTCACACATATTAGGTATGAACTTGGAGTTGTTGGATCTAAGACTGATAATGAGGAGCTAGTTCGGATAGTCGTCAATGGCTTCTCTAATCCATGTGACACCTTTGTCAAAGGTGTTGTGGCTAGGGAGAAGCTCCCTAATTGGTAGAGACTGTGGGATGAATTTGTGCAGGAGGAGACCAACATGGGTCAAGCATCAGGCTCATCCAGCAATGCCCCATAGATTGTGGATGAGGAGGCTCTAGCCCTTACAGGGAAGAGAAAGGGTAATGAAAGGAGGAAGAAGGATGGTAAGAAGAACCTTGATGTGTCAAAGGTCAATTGTTTTATCTACCACAAGAAGGGATACTTTGCCTCCCAGTTCCCAAACAGAAAGAAGAAGAGTAACACTCAGATGGTTGGATCTGCAGAGGTGGAGGAGTTTAGCAGGAACTTCAATGAGGATTTCAGCAGGAACTTCGACGAGGAGTTATGATTGATAGCTTGCATGGAAAGCACCACAGGGAGCAGCATATGGTACATCAACAGTGGAGCATCTAGTCACATGAATAGACAGAAGATATTCTTTAGAGATTTGCAAGAGGGTGGAACAGGGATCCACGTTGAGCTAGGTGACGATGTGCGGTATCAAGCGCAGGGAGTTGGCACTGTTTTATTTGAGATGGAGTTTGGAAAACCCCTCAATTTTGTTGATGTGTTATATATTCTAGGATTGACCAAGAACCTTATATCATTATCCACTCTTGAGGACAAGGGATATGAGGTGAAGTTTCGTGATCATAGAGTGTATATCAGGCCTAAGGGGTCAAACAGGAGCTTGGATTGGGTGATTGGTAGGAGGAGTGGGAAAGTGTACAGACTACACTTTGAGCCTACAAAGTATCTAGTCAGTAGTATCAGCAGTCAGGGTGAGTTGTGGCATGGGAGGATGGCACATGTACACCATGGAGCATTGAGGCGCTTGAGACAGGATGCCATTGGAGTTCCTCAGGTACAAGAGGAGAAGCATAAACACTGCAAGGGTTGTGCTTTGGGGAAGAACATCAGGAATCCTTTCCCATAGAGTGAGCATAAGTATAAGGAGCCCTTGGAATTGGTACATTCTGATGTATGCAGACCTATGAGTGTCCATTCATTTAGTGGTTACACCTACTACATAACCTTCATTGATGACTATTTCAAAAATACCTGGATCTATTTACTGAAGGAAAATTTAGAGGTATTTGAGAGGTTCTGGTAGTTCAAGACTCTCATGGAGAACCAAATAGGAAAAAATATTCGAGTGTTGAGGACGAACAACGGCGGTGAGTACACTTCCAATGAGTTCATGGAGTATTGTTCAGCTGATGGGATCAAGAAGGAGCACATTGTGCCCCATACCCCACAGTAGAATGGAGTTGCAGAGTGAAAGAACATTACTATGGTTGGAGCAGCCAAGGCCATGCTATTTGATCAGGGAGTACCACTATTCCTCTGGGTCGAGGCATACATGACTACATTATACATTTAGAACAGGTGTCCCCACATATCTTTGGGGAGGAAGACACCAGAGGAGGTCTTCACAGGCACTCTGTCAATGTGAGTCACATTTGCATATTTGGCAGTGTCTTCTATTTTCATGTTCATGCTAACCATAGGAAGAAGCTAGACCCTTCTAGAGAGAAAGGGTTGCTTGTTGGGTACAGTGAGATTTCGAAGGAATATAGAGTTTACATTCCTAATCGCAGAAGGATCACTGTGAGTAGGGATGTCCAGTTCAATGAGGACAGGGACTTACGGATATCTTTGTACTTACCAACACAACAGCAACCAACATAGGAGTTGGGGGTCAAGTTGGAGGAGCTAGATGTACAGGTATAGGTACAGAGACAGAGCACAAGGACTGGTGGTTAGAGGGAGTTAGGTGGAAAGGATCCTTCAATCATTGACTTGAAGTATGAGCTACAACAGGAGAAGTATATCCAGCAACCACAACATGTTGACACTAGGCCAAGGCCTAAGTGTTTTACGTCCACAGTACAGGATTCCAAGCAGGTTGATCCTCCACTAAGATATTTTAGATGGAGTGTACCACCAAAGAGGCTTAGTTATATGGCGTTGCCGACATATTTGATTAAATATGAACCTTCCAGCTTTGGGGAGGCTACACAACATGATGTGTGGTAGGAGACTATGGTTGAGGATTATGACTCCATTATCAAAAACCAGGTATGGGAGGTTGTGTCGAGGCCATAAGGGAAAATGGTGGTGGGATCTAGATGGATCTACAAGGTGAAGCATGCAGCAAAAAAAAGTGTGGAGAAGTACAAGGAATGCTTTGTGGCTAAGGGTTTTTCACAGAAGGAGGGAATTGACTATGAGGAGACCTTTGCCTCTGTAGCCAAGTATTCTTCCATTCGGGCCATTATTTCACTAGTAGCTGAAATGGGTTGGTGTGTCCATTAGATGGACGTCAAGACTTCCTTCCTCAATGGAGTGATAGAGAAGGAGGTGTATATTGAGCAGCCATAGGGGTTTTATGTGGAGAACAGGGAAACACATGTATGCAGATTGCATCGAGCTCTTTACGAGCTCAAGCAGGCACCTCGAGCATGGTACTCAAGGATTGACAGCTATCTACGGGAAATGGTATTTCATTGGAGTGATGTTGTCCACAACCTGTACTTCTTGACAAGTGAGGTGCCTCCCATACTATTCCTATATGTGGATGATCTCTTTTTGACAAGAGATGAGAGGATGATTGGAGACTGCAAGTCCAACCTTGCAGTGGAGTTTGAGATGAAAGACCTTAGGCTTATGCATTAATTTTTGGGCTTGGAGGTTTGGCAGAGAGATGGATGCTTCTTCATTGGATAGGGGAAGTATGTAGTAGAGCTATTGAAGATATTTAGGATGGAGGACTGCAAGCCTATGGACATACCTATAGTTTCCAGCTAGAGGAACATTGATGCATCAGGTTCAGATGGATTTGATCCTACCTTGTATCGTCAGCTTATCGAATCACTTATGTATTTGGTCAACACTAAACCAGACATCATCTTTGCAGTCAACTCTTTGAGTCAATTCATGGTGGACCCTCGAAGATTGCATTGGACTGCTGCGAAGCACATACTTCGCTACATTAGAGGTACAGTTGAGTATGGATTGGTTTATGAGCGCAGGGGGAGTGTGTAGTTAGCAGGATTCACAGATGCTGAATGGGCAGGATGTGTAGAGGACTGAAAGAGTATTTTAGTTTGTTGCTTCAACATTGGGTCAGGGGTTGTCTCTTAGTTCAGTAGGAAGCATAATTCAGTTGCATTGAGCTTGGCAGAGGCTAAGTACATGGCAGCCAGCATGGCTGCTTGTGAGGATATGTGGATGAGGAAGTTGCTTTCAGGGTTGTTTGAGTGTGAGATAGAGGCTACAGTAGTTCACTGTGATAATAAGAGTGGCATTGGGATATCTAAGAATCTAGTGTTCTGTGATCGAAGCAAAGACATAGACATCAGGTACCACTTCTTGAGAGATTGTGTTCAGAAGGGAACCATTCGATTGGAGTACATACATTCTATTGGCCAGTTGCACAGTATAGGACAGGGTGAATGGTTATTGTCATTGATGTCAAACTTGTCACACTTAATGAACTTGGGTTTTCATATGCTTATGGATTGCACTCACATGCAGATCATGGTTATTGGTTTGAAGACTGGAATTTCATATAACATATATATTGGTCTTTACATTAAACAAAGGTTTTTAAGCAATGTTTTAATGTTTGGCTCAATCATTGGTGGAGGTCACGATGACCCATAGCTTCTCACTTGTAACTTGTTTAATGTTTTAATGTTTTTCTCAATCGTTGGTGGAGGTCACGATGACCCATAGCTTCTCACTTGTAACTTGTTTAACCATTAGCGTAGCTCACCATTGTCGTAGCTCCTCACTTGTGAAGTGTTTGGATTTAAAGCCAGGTTATATAATGAATCTTAAGCCTAAAATTAAAACACTGGTGCACTCTCACAATTACAGTAACTGTTGTACTAAAGAAAAACACAAAATTTAGTTACGATTTCATTTTATGGAAAAACCATTGTTTAAGGAATTTTTTAACAGAGTTATATTAAATGTTGTAAGTAATTTCGTTTTTATTGAATTCGACTATGAGGAATTCGATTAGGGTTGAGAGATTTTTTTTATATGGAGTTAGTTGGATTAACATTGGAGCTCTGTCAAACATTTTCTTGAAAGAAAAAAAACCGCAAAGGAAAGCAGGATTGAAAGGAGAGCTCTGAATTTGAATTTCTTCTTGAATGAGATATACACAGCGGTGAATGGTTTTGAAAGAGAGCTTTGGAACTCTATCAAAACATTTTAGTGAGATATATGATGAGATGAAAGGGGAATGACTCTAAAGTTGAAGATCAAAAAATTTGGATTCCATAATGATGATACAGGTAATAAAAATGGTTATATAGATCTAGAACAGAGATGAATATAAATACAGAAGAAACAAGCACATTCATCTATGGTAATGACACAGCTGTTATTGAAGAAATTTGTTGAGTAATTGCCTCAAAGGTAGAAGAAAATACAAAGGCATTAAATTCTTGAACATATATATTAAAGATACATGCATTTAATGGATAAAGACTGTCTCTGAAATATATACATTGAGATCATTATATATTGTAATGAATATCATCTACACATTTGGTTTCTAGGGTTTATTACAGAGTAAATATGGACAGCTTGAGTTGATCAGTTTTGGTATTGACAGAATATTAACACAATTGCATTTGAATAATATTTATCTTGGTTAAAAATAAAATAGTTCGATGCATGTAATACAGGAAAGAAGGGAGGAGCCAGGGAGACTAACAGTCTCATTGCAAGTTGATGATTGTACTCAGGTAATAGAAGCTACCTTTCAATAGATGTTGAAGACAAAGAGGTAGTAGCCTCATCTGAGTAGTTGCTTAGACAAAATAAGATGTAACTAAAGTTTCCTGCTTGCTTTACATCCATAAGAAGAAGAGGTTTTTTTCCATTATGGGTTTCCTCATAAATATTTGGTGTCTCTGTCCATTTCATGTGATTGATGGTTATTGATTTATGAGACAAAATAATTATTAGGTTTTAAGTTGTATTAAAGAAGTAATATGTGTTAAAGCAAGAAAAATTACAAATATGTATACAAATTATTCACCCCCCCCACTCTTAGTTGATTGACTTGTCCAACAATTGGTATCAGAGCAGGTTACTTCAAAACTCAGTTTAATCACTAGAAGTTTGGTATTTTATGATGGATAAGAAATTTGAATTTACAAAACATGGATTACGTCTATTTGATGGACATAACTATGCCTTTTGGAGTATCAGGATGAAATTTTTTTGTAGACTCAAGGAGTAGATGTTTGGAAAGCAATGCTAAATGAATATAGTGCTCCAACAATCATTCCAACAGATGTTGCAGGTAAGAAACTTTATGAAAGTAATTCCAAAGCTATGTATGCAATACTTGGAGGTTTAGGAGGCTCATAAATTGTTAAGGTTACGCATTGTGAGTCAGCAAAACAATTATGGGACAAGCTAAAAAATGTTTCTGAAGGAGATACTAAGGTGAAGAATGCTAAGTTACAGTCATATAGGAGTCAATTTGAAAGTTTAAAAATGGAAGAATCTGAACATATAGCAACTTATTTTCTTTGTATTGATGAAGTAGTTCATACCATGAGAGGTCTAGGAGAAAAAGTTAAAGATGTTGATATTGTTCAAAAGGTACTTAGATCTCTACCTGTAATATTTAATTCAAAAATATATTATTTGGAAGAAAGAGCTGATATTGCTATTTTATAAATGGATGAACTACATGGAATACTAATAGCATATGAGATCAGGAACTCTCGTGAGAATTCTTTCAGGAAAGAAGCAGCTTTCAAGGCAGCTAATAAGGACAAGAAAAAATTTGAAGCAGAAACTAGCAATCATGAGGATTCAGAAGAAGATAAAGAAGAAGCTAATTTAGTCAAAAATATGAAAAAGGGTACTGGAAAATACAAAGGTAAGCTTCCTCTTAAATGTTTTCGTTGTGGTAGAATAGGAAATTTTGCTTCCAAGTGTCCTTTCAATAAACATGTTGATGGTGAAGAATAAAGAAATAGAAAGAGTAAAGAATACAAGAAAAAAGTATAAGAATTATTTTCAAAGAAACTCATATAAAAAGAAAAGTCTATTTATTAAAGATGATAGTTATTCTTCATAAACAGATCAAAGTGATGTTAGCTCAGATATAAGACTTTTTGTGGCTGTAGAAAATCAGAATGATAAATTTAGTGAAGAAGAAGAAGGTGAAGTTGATTTGGAGGCTGAGCTTGTAAGTGCCTTGACTGAACTTAAAAAGGTAAGAAGAGAGTGTAAACATTTCAAAGAAGAAATTAAGAATCTTGAAAATGAGCTACAGAAATCTAGAAAGTTGATAGAAAGCACTGAATTATGATAATTGATTTAAAGCTCAAAACAGAAGAGGATAGAGTAACTGAAGAGGCACTAAAAAATTTGCTTGTAGAAAAAGATAAAGAAAATGAAGATATGAAACTTGAAGTTGTTTCATTAAAAAAGAAGGTACAAGAAAATAACATGAATGATAGCTCAAAGATTTTAAAACAGATTATTAGTAATCAAAGACCAACAAATGACAAAACTAGAATTGGCTGTAAATCTGAGGTTACTAATGGAAGTACTGGCACAAGTTCTAAAAAAGCAGGTACATGACATACAAATGTGAAAAACACTAGCAAGCAGATGGAATCAGTAAAGCAAGAAGGAAATAAGACTTTAACAGTACATAGAAGAAGTTATGGCAGGGACTAGAACAGGTTTGATGGCTACTGTTTCTTTTGTTATAAGTATGGACATAAAGTTTCTTTTTGTAATTCCTTTCCAAGAAACATAATTGCACATAACAACCATGACAAATCTAGGTTTGAATATGGAAGAAGGCATGATAGAACCATTCAGAACAATGTGAACAATTCCTATAACATATTTGATGTCTTAAGTTTTGAGGTTGAATGTCATTGGTGTAATCATTTCGGACATGTGTCAAGAAACTGTCCAATGAACTTTCAGAAATCTGTTGAACCTAATTACACTAATCTGAAAACTAGATGTTGGAAAAGGAAAAGTGACCATCTAGAATCTAAAAAATGCAATCTAGCTTTACAGGTTGATCATAAATTAAAATGGTGTGTTGATAGTGGATGTTCAAAACATATGACAAGTAGAAAACAAAAATTTGTTACATTGGATGAAGGAAAAGAAGGTACAATTACTTTTGGTAATGAACAATCAGCTAAGATAATTGGAAAAGGTACTGTGTCTGAATAACAAAAATATCATGGCTGAAAATGTTTTATTGCTTGAGGATATGGAACATAATTTATTCAGTGGAAGTCAAATTTGTGATAACGGGCAATATATGATTTTTTATTCTAAAAATTGTAAAATCAGAGATGTCAAAACTAATCAGTTAGTTGGAACAGCTACAAGAAAACCGAGGAACATTTACATACTAGATGAGAAAAAGGAAAATTGTTATCTTGGGAATGAAGATGAAAGTTGGTTGTGGAATAAAAGGCTTGGGCATGTTAACTTTGAAAATCTAATTCAGCTAAATAAAAAGGAAGCAATAAGAGATTTACCCGTCATAAAGAATTTTACCAGTTATGTTTGCAAACAGTGTCAACATGGTAAACAAACTAGAGTTAAGTTTAAAACAAAAGAACACTCTACAACAAAACCTTTGGAAATAGTACATGTTGATGTTTGTGGACCTATGAGGACAACAGGATTAAATGGTGAAAGATATTTTATGTTATTTGTGGATGATTTTACTCGGATGACTTGGATGTTTCTGTAGAAAAAGCAGTATGAAACATTCAATTGTTTTCAAATTTTCAAAGAGTTGGCTGAAAATGAAATTGACATGAAATTAAATGCTTAAGATCAGACAATGGGGGGGAATTTGTTTCTAAAAAATTCAATAAGTATTGTGATGATAATGGTATCAAAAGACATTTTTCTGTTACTGAAACACCTCAACAAAATGGTGTTGTTGAAAGAAAAAATGGGATTGTTGTGGAGATGGCAAGAACAATGATAAATGAATCTAAACTAAGTAACATACTTTGGCCTCATGTTCTTCATACTATTGTTCACATTTTGAATAGAATCTTGTTGAGAAATAATTATTACAAAACACCTTATCAGTTATGGAATGGTAGACCAGCAAGTGTGAAACACTTTAGAATTTTTGGTAGTAAACCCTTTAGAATTTTTGGTAGTAAGTGTTACATAAAGAGAGTTGATAAAAATATGGGAAAGTTGGATTCTAGAACTGATGAAGGTATTTTAGTTGGATATTCATGCTCAATAAAAGCTTATAAGTGCTACAATTTCAAATTGAAGAAAGTTGTTGAATCCATAGATGTTAAATTTGATGAATCTTCTTTTATTAAATCCAAAATTGAAAAGAAAGATCATAAGATATACGAAATATATGACAAACTGAAAATGGAAGAAGAATCAAGTGATATAGAGAAAACTAAATCAACTAACAATGAAAATATGATTCCTAATTTGTTGCAGGGGTCAAATCCATCTAAGACTCCAAGAAAAAGGATACCTAATAAAGAAAATCCAATTCCTACTTTGTTGCAGGGGTCAACTCCATATAAGACTCCAAGCAAAAGGATACAAAGAAATCATCCTGAAGAGAAAATCATTGGCGATATAAATGCAGATGTTGAAACTAGAAGAAAAATGCAAGAATCTACTTTAAATCAAGAACAAGTATCATTACTCTCTCTGTTTGAACCCAAGAATGTTGAAGAAGCAATTAATGATGAATACTGGATGAAAGCAATGAAAGAAGAAATAAGTCAAGTAGAAAAGAATGAGACATGGGAATTGGTTCCTAGACCTTTAAAGAAGATTGTTATTGGGGCTAAATTGGTTTTCAGAAATAAGTTGGATGAAGCAAGAAAGGTGACAAGAAATAAAGCTATACTGGTTTGTAAAGGGTATGCACAAGTAGAAGGCATAAATTATGGAGAAACTTTTGCTCTTGTTGAAAGAATGGAATCCATTTGGATGATTTTGGCTTATGCTAGTTCTAAGAACATTCAATTTTATCAAATGGATGTAAAATATGCATTTTTAAATGGTGAATTAGAGGAAGAAGTATACATGGAACAACCATATGGGTTTCAGGGGCAAGAAGCAGAAAATTATGTTTACAGGTTGAAAAAGGATTTGTATGGGCTAAAGCAAGCTCCAAGAGCTTGGTGTTCCAAACTTGATAAATACTTAAGGCAAAAAGGATACATAAAAGGTAACACTGACAGTAATATTTATATTAAAGAAGAACATGGTAGCTTGGTCATTGTTGAGATTTATGTAGATGATATCATTTTTTACAGTGATAATGATCAACTTAGCCAAAAATTTGCTGGAAAAATGCAAAATCAGTTTGAGATGTCCATACTTGGTGAAATGAAATTTTTCTTAGGTCTTCAAATCTCTCAATCTGATAAAGGTATTTTAATTTCTCAAACTAAATATATCAATGAAATGCTCAAGAAGTTTCAAATGCAGGATTGTAAAACAGTTGGCACTCCCATGGTTACTAGATGTAAGTTAAGTCAAACTGATGATTCTGAAAATGTTGAGCAGAAAATGTACAGATCTATGATTGGAAGTCTTCTATATGTTACAGCTACAAGGCCCTATGTCATGCATGCAATGTGTCAAGCTGCTAGGTTTCAGGCCTCTCCCAAAGCTTCTCATTTACTTGAAGTCAAGAGAATTTTCAGATATCTTAAGGGCATAATAGAGTATGGTTTATGGTATCCTAAAGGTAATCATATTGATTTGTATGCTTTCACTAATGTTGATTGGGAAGGTTGTATTGATGATAGGAAGAGTACTAGTGGAGCAGCATTCTATCTTGAAGGATGCCTGGTGAGTTGGTCTAGCAAGAAACAATCAGCAGTTTCCCTTTCTAATGCTAAGGCATAATACATTGCAGCTGCAAATTGTTGCACTCATATTTTCTGGATGAAACAAATGTTAGTAGATATACATATTCATTATGATGATCCTATTCCTATCTTCTATGACAATACTAGTGCCATTAGTATTTCCAAAAATCCATTTATGAATTCCAAAACAAAACATATTCCTATTAAGTTTCATTTTCTCCGAGAGCAGGTTTTAAGTAATACCATTAAGTTGGAATATGTTGGTACAAAAAATAAGATTGTTGGTATCTTTACTAGGCCTTTACCTAAAATGCAATTTGAGAGTCTCGGGGATCAGTTGGGGGTTTTCCCTCTGTAATTATTTTTCTCTTTCATTATACTCAGGATTGCAAGTTTCCATGGTGCATCTTTCAGCTTTGTTATCATATTTTTGGCTCATCTACAATACTTTTTTTCCTCGTTGGTTACAACTTGCACGGGTTCGTGTCATTTTATAGGGGGAGTTGGTGTTGTTTCAGCTATTGTACAGGTGATCTTTCTTGGTATTTCTGATAGGGGGAGCATGATTGATCCTTTGCCATCGATGACAAAAGGGCGAAAACGGATTTAAGTTTGCCATCTATGCCAAAGGGGGAGTTTGTTGGCCAGTTGCACAGCACAGGACAGGGTGAATGGTTATTGTCATTAATGTCAAACTTGTCTCATTTATTGAACTTGGGTTTTCATACGCTTATGGATTGCACTCACATGCAGATCATGGTTATTGGTTTCAAGACTGGAATTTTATATAGCATATATATTGGTCTTTACATTAAACAAAGGTTTTTAACCAATGTTTTAATGTTTGGCTCAATCGTTGGTGGAGGTCACTATGACCCATAGGTTCTCACTTGTAACTTGTTTAATGTTTTAATTTTTGGTTCAATCGTTAGTGGAGGTCACGATGACCCATAGCTTCTCACTTGTAACTTGTTTAACGATTTTTGTAGCTCACCATTGTTGTAGCTCCTCACTTGTAAAGCGTTTGGATTTAAAGTCGGGTTATATGATGAACCTTAAGTATGAAATTAAAATGTCGATGCACTCTCATAGTATAGTAACTATTGTAATGAATAAAAAGACAAATTTATTTACGATTTCATTTTCTAGAAAAACCATTGTTTAAGGAATTTTTTTTAACACAATTACAGTAATTGTTGTAACTAATTTCTTTTTTATTGAATTCGACTATGAGGAAGTCGATTAGGGTTGAGACATTTTTGTTTTTGATATGGAGTTGTTTGGATTAACGCTAGAACTCTGTCAAACATTTTCTTGAAAGAAAGAAAAAAATGCAGAGGAAAACATGATTGAAAGGAGAGATCTGAATTCAAATTTCTTCTTGAATGAGATATACACAGAGGTGAATGATTTTGAAAGAGAGCTTATGGTTTTGAAAGAGATATTTGGAACTCTGTCAAAATGTTTTAATGAGATATACAATGAGATGAAAGGGGAATGACTCTGAAGTTGAAGATCGAAAAAAGTTGGATTCCAGAATGATTACATAGGGAATAAAAATGGTGATATATGTCTAGAACAGAGATGAATATAAATACAGAAGAAACAAGCACATTCATCTATGATAATGACACAGTTGTTATTGAAGAAATTTGTTGAGTAATTGCCTCAAAGGTAGAACAAAATAAAGAGGTATGAAATGCTTGAACATATATATTAAAGATATATGCAGTTCATAGATAAAGACTGTCTCTGTAATATATACATTGAGATCATTAGATATTGTAATGAATATTATCTACAGATTTGGTTTCTAGGGTTTATAACAGAGTAAATATGGATAGATTGAATTGATCAATTTTGGTATTGAAAGAATATTAACATAGATGCATTTGAATAAGATTTATCTTGGTTAAAAATAAAATAGGTTGGTGCATGTTCTACAGGGAGGAAGGGAGGAGCTAGGGAGACTAATAGTCTCATTGTAAGTTGATGCTTGTATTCAGGTAGTAGAAGTTTCCTTTCAGTAGATGTTGAATACAAATAGGTAGCAGCCTCATCTGAGTACTTGCTCAAACAAAATAAGATGCAACTAAAGTTGCATGATTGCTTTACATCCATAACAAGAAGAGGTTTTTTCCCTTTATGGGTTTCCCCATAAATATTTTGTGTCGCTGTCCATTTCATGTGATTGATGGTTATTGATTTATAAGAAAAAATAATTAATAGGTTTTAAGTTACATTAAAGAAGTAATATGTGTTAAAGCAAGAAAAATTACAAATTTGTATACAACTGATTCACCCCCCCCCCCTCTCAGTTTCCTGACTTGTCCAACACAGACAAATGAGCAGGTGGCGGATATTTTCACCAAGGAATTTTGCAAATAGAGTTTTGTGAATTTCAGGGATACAGTGGGGTTGCTACCAAATCCCTTCCTCGTTGAGAGGGAGTGTTAAACTAGAAGCAACAAGAAAGGTTGTTCCTGCGTGCATCTGTTCTTGCATGTAGAAGACTTAAATTAGGAAAACAGTTGTATTTAATTTAATTTTCCTAAGTTTACTTTGGAAAATATATTAAAGTGATCTAAATTAACTTTAGTGAAACACTAGTTAAGGGAAAGGGAAATTAGGGTTTTTTGCTTTAACTAAAGTTATAAAAGAGAGATCAATTGGTGGAGAGAACACACACACTTGTATTCCGACAGAGATAGGATTAGACAGGGAGAGAAAGTCAGACAGAGGATTTAGCTAAGAAGACAGAGGTGCAAGCAACGGGATCACCGAGCTTCGTACAGCTGGGTCGTACACTCACACAAGACGGTGTTGAGGTTTATCTGGGATTTTCCCAATGATTCTATTGGGTACTACATTTGCCATGTTTGGGTGAATTTGAAGTGTTTGTAAAAGTTCCATATTTTCTTATAATAAAATCTATATCTGACTGCTGCACCGGTTTTTCCATCCTGGGTTTTTTCGGGGGTTTCCATACCCAAAATAATAGTGTCAATATTGTTATGTGATGTTGTGATCTATTTCTCGGTTCGATATTCCACTGCATACTGTAAAAGATATTCATGTGTGGTTATCAGTAGAGATTTGCATGCACGGTTAGCCCTAGTTTGAATATTAAAGGAAAATTTACACGGCGAAGCAGAGTACTGTCAAATAGAGAAGTATCATGGACAAAATCATCCTAATAATCATTTGATTGCATGTCAAACCATGTGGGTGTCATGACCAAAGGATGAGTGGGTTCATTCTTTTGTACACACATTGGATGAGATGTTGCGATAGTGGTATGTATCAGCAGAGATTCAAAGGAAGATCACCACCTGGGAGGATTTGAAAATATGTTTCAGTCACACATTCAGTTTTGTAGATGTTGATCCGGTGATTCATAGTGTGCTATAGCATATCTGTGATGTCGTCTTGGAGATCATTCCAGTCGCATACCCTACAAATTTGTGTGATATGCCAATGATCCAATCAATGATGGAATGTTACAATGTCACGGGAGGACTTGATGATGGGCATGATCCGAGGAACATCAAAGTTCGAGAGTCGGAGGGAATTCAAAACATCGCAGCACCAGAGATGTCGATAGACAAAGTTCACTAGCCATTGAAAGTTCGAAAAGTCAACATTGGGACGAAGGAGAACCCAAAGTTTGCAAATATTGGAGATTATTGGGATGAAGAGACTATAGACTTGTTTTCATTCAAATTCTTTGAAATGAAAGGGATTCTTGGTGATTTTGGAGAAATGAATATCTCGCTCAAACTAGATGTGAAGCCAGTGAATCTGCGTCTATATCTCTTGAATCCATGATACAAGGAACGAGTAAAGGCAGAAATCGATAGAATGTTGGATGTATGAATTACTGAACCGGTCAAAGAATCATAGTTGATTGGTCCAATGGTGGTGCAAGACAATAATACAGATGAAATTTGGATCTGTGTCGATATTAGATAGATAAATGATGCATGTCTACACGATCCATTCCTAACACCCTTTACTGGTGAAGTGTTAGGAGGAGTAGGTGGTCAGGAGGTCTACTCATTCACAGATGGATTCTCTAATTATCATCAGATCAAGATTACAAAGGAGGATCCTCATAAGATGACTTTCATTACTGAGCGGGGATGCTTCCAATACACTGTGATGCCATTTGGACTCAAGAATGCACCTGTGATATTTTCCAGGATCGTAGTTGTTGTGTTTAAGGACTTTATTCAAAAGTTTCTGGTGGTATACATGGATGATTGGACGGTGTATGGGTTGGTAAAGGATCACCTTGCCAATCTACGACTGATGTTGGAGCGGTGTCAACAACACCAGATTGTGTTGAATTCAAAGAAATGCATATTTTGTGCGACATTCGGTATTTTATTGGAACACATTGTTTATAAGGAAGGGATGTTGGTTGATCCTTCCAAGATAGCACCCATTGTTAATCTGTCGCCACCGACGAATGTGAAACAAATTCGAGTGACATTGGGACATATGGGATATTATCGAAAATTCATAAGAGGATATGTTGCGAGCACATCACCAATGGTAAATTTTTTGAAGAAAGATGCATAGTTCAAATGGAGTCATGAGTGTCAAGGAAGTCTCGACACTTTGAAGAAAATGATGGTCTTTGCACCAATATTGGTCTTTCTAGATTGGACAAAGGAATTTCATGTCCATGTCGATTTGTCGTCAATCGCATTAGGAATGGTCTTGGCGCAACCAGGCGAAGCGGATATTGAGCATCTGATTTCTTTTTCCAGTCAGAATTTTTCAACTACAGAAAGAAATTATACAACAACTGAGAGAGAAGGGAAAATGGCGATGGTCTATGCATTGCAGAAGTTTCTCCACTATCTGTTGGGAGGAAATTTCAAGATGTTCACTGATCATTCTGCGTTTAAATACTTGGTGAATAAGCCTATGTTTGGGGGGGGAGATATGTCGTTGGTTACTACTCTTCCAAGAGTTCGATTTTGAAATCATTATGAATCCAGGTGGCTTGAATGCAGAACCTGACGATTTGTTGTGAATTGAGACAGGTGAAGAGCCAACTAACATTGAGGATTGGATGCATGATGCATAGTTATTCAAGGTTGGAATGGTTGATGACCATTATGAGAAAATAGTTCAGTTTTTAGTGATAGGAATGGCACCGTAGGGGTTCACTACAAATCAGAAGAAGCATTTGGTTATTTAGACTGTGGATTTCCAGTTGATTGTTGGAAAACTCTATAAGATGGGACCTGATGAGATTATGAGTCAATGTGTCCTACTGCATGAGCAGGAAAGGATATTGGAAGAAGCGCATGAGGGGTTTGCAGGAGGAAACTATGGAGGTCGCGCAACTACCAGGAAGCTACTTCGTGTAGGACTATGGTGGAAAAATTTGCATGGTGATGCAGCAGATTATGTAAGGATGTTTTCCAAAGAACAAGGAAGTCATCATGAAGGGATAAGATTCCCTTAGTACCTCAGATAATGCTTCATTTTTTGTTATATTAGGATGCACTGCAGTATATTGTTTCCAGTTGACGTGACTTGAGGGGGAGCCACAATATTGTGTTGGGGGCATGTTGCCAGGCGGTTTTGGTACGAAAGGAAAATGATGATGTGATACACGAGGAATGGTGTGCAAGGAAACAGATGATGCGCAAGGTGAAGAAGTTTGCAAGGAGTCGTCTTCATCATAGTTTTATACTTATTAGTCATAGTTTTGTAGTTTATGGTCCGAGTTAGTTAATAAGTCAGTTAAAGTGGACCATGTGGTAAAAGTCGCAAGCCTATATATAGAAGTAGGAATGTAGTAGGAAATATATCAAGTAAATGAAGGAATTGATGTATGGTTTTGTATGGAACATTATTGTATGATCTTCTTGAACTCTACAAAAGATCGATTCCTATTTTTCTATTTGTCGCTACTGTGAGAATGATTTCTGAGAACCTATTTTGATTCGAAGAGTAATATGACATGACGAATGTTAATGGAACCACTTGGTTTTGTGTCTTTCTGCTTTATATTTGTTAAATGATGTGATCTGAATGAATTAATGCCACAGTATGTATGTTATTTTTAAATGATGTGATGTTTCTATGTTTTGAATAATGTCATGATGGTCAAACTATTCGTAAGTAAACGTAATGTTGCAATCTAATGTACTGATGCGATCTAATAGTTTATAAGATGAATAAGTGATGTAAAATACATGCCTAGATCTCTAAGTAGTGTTTGGATAGTGGAAAAGTGGATGCAAAAAAACCCTCCTTCTTACTGCAGAAACGTGGTTTCGACAGTTCTCCCTTGAACATCTTGGGTGAGAATTCATCTACTTCATAGGTGTTGTTGGATAGGGTAAAACCTGTCTGGGTCGGTGCTAAGGGAGATCATTGAGTTAGGGGTGTCGACAGAGTGTGAACCCCTATCGATAGGTCTGTGTCAATAGGATTCAAGTCCTTTATAAAGAGCCATTCAGAAAGAAGAATCAAGACACTCAGATCAGATAATGGTGGAGAATATACGTCAAAATAATTTGAAGCGTTCTGCAAAGAAGCTGGAATTAAGAGGGAACTAACAACTGCCTACAATCCCAAACAGAATGGTTTTGTGGAAAGAAAGAATAGAACCATTATGGAAGTAGTGAAGACAATGATTCATGACCAAGACCTCCCCATGCATCTATGGGTTGAAGCAGCAAGAACAACTGTGTGTGTGTAGAATAGATTATCTCATAGTGCTCTTGGATTAAGGACTCCTTAAGAAATGTATATAGGAAAGAAACCTGAAGTGAGCCATCTCAATATTTGGTTGTCCATTGTATGTTCATATTCCTAAAGAGAAGAGAACCAAGTTGGATCCTTCTGGAAACAAGGGAAATTTTGTTGGATACTGTAAAGTTTCCAAATCCTTCAAGATATACATTTCAGGATTCCATCATATAGATATTAGTAGGGATGTAACATTTGATGAAGAAACAACTCTTAAGAAATCCAGAAGGTGTCATCTTGAAGAAGTACATGAAGAGGATGTACCTCCTGGAAAGGTAAAAGTTAAACCCTCTCCTGAAATAATAGCATCAGAACATCAAGATATGCTAGAACCTTAGGAGCCCCCTACTATGGATATATCTCAAAACAGAAAACCTGCTTGGGTAATAGAAATCATACAAGAAGCAAAGAATTATGGAAATCCATAAGGCTCCACAACAACAAGCAAGAGATCAAATCCATTTCTAGTTATGTAGCTTTGATGTGTGGTATTGTAGATCAAGAACCAACTAGCTACGAGGAAGTTTCACAGAATAAAGAATGGATGTAAGAAATGATGGAAGAATACCAGTCAATAATGAAGAATGATGTTTGGGATATAATACCCAAACTAGAAAACAAGAGTGTGGTATATTCGAAGTGGATATACAAGATAAAACATGCAGTTGATGGAAGTATTGAAAAATACAAGGCAAGATTTGTGGCCAGAGGATTCTATCAGAAAGAGGGAGTTGATTATGAAGAGACATTTGCTCCAGTAGAAACGTACACTTCCATCAGAACCATCATGGCATTTGCTTCGATGATGAAGTGGGATCTACACCAGATGGATGTAAAGACATCCTTCCTGAATGGTGTGATTGAGGAAGAAGTATACATCGAAAAACCATGAGGATTTGAAGTCAAAGACGAAGTTACTCATGTACGTAAGTTGAAAAAGGATCTATACGGACTAAAGAAATCTCCTAGAGCTTGGTATGGAAGAATATATAGCTTCTTGACAATCTTGGATTTACCAAAAGTAAAGTTGATCCTAACCTTTACATTAAGGCTATGGATGATGAACCTGTCATACTATTGTTGTATGTGGATGATTTATTTCTGACAGGAAATGAGAAACAGATTGTAGATTGCAAGAAGAAGCTAGCTGAAGAATTCGAGATGAAATATCTTGGATTGATGCACTATTTTCTAGGCCTGGAAGTGTGGCAAAGCCCAAAAGGAATCTTTTTGAACCATGGAAAGTATGCAGTGGAAATCTTGAAAAGATTTGATATGTTGGATTGTAAATCCATGGACACACCCATGGATACCAACCTGAAGCTGTTAACTATTGAATCATCAGAGTTTGTGGATATGACTTAGTACAGACAGACTTTTGGGTTGGTGATGTATCTGACAAATACAAGGCCAAATATATTCTTTGTTGTGAACACCTTGAGTTAGTATCTAGTTAAACCTAAACAAGTTAACCTGATAGCTGCAAAGCATGTAATGAGGTACCTAAAAGGTATGATAGAATTTGGAATATACTATGATAGAGATCATGAATGCAGATTGTATGGATACACAGATTCATATTGGGAAGGATGTGCCATAGATAGAAATAGCACCTCATGTGGATGTTATTGTCTGGGATCCGCCATGATCTCATGGTTTAGCAAGAAACAATCCAGTGTTTCTCTCAACGCACCTGAAGCAGATTACATAGCAACTTGCTCCGCTAGTTCTGAAGAAATATGGCTTTGGATGCTGATGTCAGGTCTATTTGACATGGAGTTGGATACCACAGTGATTCTAGGTGACAACCATAGTTGTATAAAGATGACAGAGACTCTTTTGTTTCATGATAAATCAAAGCACATAGAAATTTGATATTTTTACATAAGGGATATGGTACAAAAGGGAGCTATACAACTCTAGTATGTGAGTACCGATGACCAAGTTGTTGATGTGTTGACCAAGACTCTATCTCAAGTAAATTTTGAATACTTCTGTGATAGTCCGAAAATAATTTCCTCGTAAGGAGGAACAATGATGATGATATAGAGACTTTCCTCGCAAGGAGTAACAATGATGATGATGATACAAAACTTCCTTGCAATAAGGAATGATGATGATACGAACCCTCTTCAGAAAGGGGGATCATGTTGATGATATGGACCTTCCTCGGAAAGGAGGAGCAAGTTGATGATGTCGACCTCCTTGTAAACAGGGAGTGATGATGAGACTATCATTGATGATGGGATGGAAGTGATGTTCTAGTACCAAAGAGGCCAAGTGCACCTGCAGATGCCGATGAGGTCTGACATTCACTTATGGATGATGATATCCTCTTTTAAGGATGGTCTTGGGGATAATAACACTCTGATCTTGAGAGTGGTCCTAGCTCTTACCAGATAAGGATGGTCCTGCAGACGATACTCCCACATGGAGAGTGTACCTACATTCATTTGTAGATGTCATAGAATAACACTCGCTTAGGAGTGGTCCAAGATTTAAAGCTAAGGATTCTCTACAATGTGTCCTTACAAATGGCAGGTCCTGCATTTCGGTGCAGACAAGATCTGCAGTTGCAGACGATACTCTCACATGGAGAGTGTACCTACATTCATTTGTAGATGTCGTAGAATAACACTCGCTTGGGAGTGGTCCTAGCTTTAAAGTTGAGGATGCTCTGTGATGATTCCTTATGGATGATAGGTACTACATTTAGGTGCAGACAAGATCTGCAGTTGCAGACGATAATCTCACATGGAGAGTGTACCTACATTCATTTGTAGATGTCGTAGAATAACACTCACTTGGGAGTGGTGCTAGCTTTAAAGTTGAGGATGCTCTATGATGAGTCCTTGCAGATGACAGGTCCTGCATTCAGTTGTGGACAAGATCTACAGTTGCAGATGATACTCTCACAAGGAGAGTGTTCCTACATTCATATGTAGATGTCATACTATAACACTAGCTTGGAGTGGTCCTAGCTTTAACAAGCTGAGGATGGTCTACATTGATTCTTGCATTCAGTTGCAGACGATAGGTCATGCATTCATTCATGGACGAGATCTACATTCAGTTGTAGACGATGTGGTCCTGCATTCATTCATGGACGAGATCTACATTCAGTTGTATATGATGTGGTCCTGCATTCATTTGTGGACGATACAGTTGGTCGATACTATGGACCCTCCTCGTTAAGGGGGAGTAGGTTGATGAGGACTGCATCATCCTTAGAATTATTTCCTAAAGTGATAGGGATTGATCATATCACAAAAATATCATGTGTACTATAGTTATTGTTGCGGAAAAGGATCAATAAGATCAAAGTGTTGCAGTAAAGTATCAAGAAGATAGAAGTGTTGTTGCAAAGGATCAAGAAGATCGAAGTGTTGTTCCAGTTGCTAATGATTGTTGAAAACTTCCTATGACGTATAGATGTATTACCTTGATACTGTTGAAGATGCTCTCTCTTGTTACTCCTATAGTTGATTATGTTGTTATCAGTAGAATACCCTTCTCGTTAAGGGGTGTGTTGAAATATTGTAACTTCAAAGAATCTATATGTATTTTACTTGTGTACCCCAAGGGATATGTCTTATTCCTTCATCGGTATGTTACTATTGTATCTAGTCATCAGAGAGTCATGAGGTATAACCTCCATTGTAAGTTAGGTCAATAGTACCCTAATGAATATAGTATAATATTGTTTTGAGTCTTCCTAGGTGAAGTCAGTCCAGTCATTTTAGTGGGGTCGACTTGTTAGGGTAAAATTCAAGTGACAAAAAGAGTATAAATATAGGAGTTGTGTTCCTCATTTGAAAACGGAGTCACACTTGTGTATTGTGCATAGGGGAGAGAGAGAGAGAGACGTACCAGCAAGGAGGAGGATTACCTATTTTTGGGGTTTTATCTTATACATCTTATATAGAGGAAGTTTTGTTGGGTTTTCTTCCCCTTGAGGGTTTCCTAGGATAAATCCATGTCTATCTTGTGATTGTGTTTCTTTCATTGATTCTGCATATGCTACTATTGTGAATTTGGATTAAACACTAATGATATCTAGCTAATCATATGAAATATTGTTAGTGAAAACCCACCAACAAAACCTGTCGATAGGGGTTCTCACTCTATCAACGCCCAACCAGCGCAGTCTCCCTAAGCACTGGCCTAGATAGAAATTACCCTACCCAACAACATCTACGAAGCAAATGAAGTCTCACCCGATATGTTCAAGGGAGAGCTGTCGAAACCGAGTTTTCGGCAGTAAGGAGGGACAATATGGGATCCAACAAGGAAAACAGCATAACTATCAGATCCAGATCTAGACCATTATCATTCACTCATCTTCACAACTATAGATAGATTGCATCATGTATTTGTCGCCGCAATGTTAGCACAGCATCATCATTTATGAAACAACTTAACTCATAATGCAACAAAAATAGAAATAGATCACAGCAACATCAGCATAATAGAAATGGAACAAATCGCGACATCATCAGTAAATCATAACCGAAAGATAGTAGATCACAGCATCATCATAAAAGATTCAATATATTTCACATAGGTATCGCATAAGAGAAAATAGTAAGACAAAAGACAAGATTTATGCAACGACTGTCATGTCATATTCATTCTGTGCAATAGATCCAAAACAGATGATTTTTCTCCATAGCAAGAGACCAATTACATCCCAAAACTCAGACAGATTACATATACAACATATGACTCTCTATAATTGTCCCTTGTCTCTATATGTCTCTTACAATTTCAAAACAAGCTCTATATATAGGCTTGCGCCTTGACATCAAAGGTCCACTTCTAACTAACTTATAACCACTAATGACCTATGGCGACAAAAATTGGTCAAATAATATATTAAATATTCCAAAACGGTTATATTTCCGCCCATCGTGCTGATCTGGCCTTGCGCGGTGTCGCGTGAGCTTGCGCAGCTGCCGCGATGCTGCGCAACTCACTTACCCAAAACCCCTGCCAACAAATATTAACAATTTTATGGGAGGGATTCCTGTCTAGGAAAGGTCATGATTACTTGTACGTGTATGTGGATATATTTAGTAAAATGTGCATTTTAATGCCTTGTAAAAGGTAGGTTACAACAAAGTTAACTGCTCAATTATTCTTCTAGAATGTTTGGGTTCATTTTGTTACCTGCTTCCATTGTATCATATCGGGATTCCTGCTTCTTGGGGAAGCTTTGGTCAACTTTGTGGGAAATTATGGACACCAAGTTAAAAAAGAGCACTACTTTCCATCCACAAACTAACGGTGAATCTATAGTAATCAATATCACAGTGGTACAACTACTCTGAGGGTATTGTGCTAAGCATCCTAATCTTTGGGATGAGAAATTTAATTATCTGTAGCATTCCTACAACCGTTCCATTCACTCTTCTGCACAAAGGTCTCCGTTTGAGACATGTTTTCGGTATTTGGAAAAGTATCCTTTACACTTTGTCTATGGGAAGATTATGTGGAAGATGGGCAAGTTGATGTAGACAAATTTTTGAATTTCATTCAACAGATTCAATTGGTACACCATGCAATATAGGAACAGTTGGAAAAAATCCAAGCTAGATATAAGACAAGTCATGACTGAGTCGAACAAAAGTTTGCTCACATACATACTACCAAAATATTTGGAATAGTGTATAAAAAACCATTTGGATAAAATAATATATGTATAAAAGTATGAGATAAGATATATGATTTACATTGACATTGGTAGGGATTTATATAAGCCTTATCATGCCTTTTCATATTAAAGGGTACATCTCTTTACTTTTTCTAATTAACTAAGTAATCATTGTTAATTATTAATATATATTAATATTAATAATTGATATTGATATTTAATATTTATATATTTATATATTATGTTATATTTTTTATATAAAATTTCCTCTCTCTTAGAAAGGATTTGTCCTCAAAGCCTTATAATGTTGTCGCATCGTTCCTTGTTACGTCGTAGTTAAATTTCGATATTTTAATGGATCAATCCATCCCAAGTTGATTTGCTCCTGACTGTTGGGATTCCCTATTGATCTAGCGCCAAGAGCTTTGACCACATTAGTACCATTATCTTTCGACATTTCCCCTTTTTAAGATATTGGTTTTTATGACTGGGGTGTCGATAGAGAATTTTCACAATGTCATTTTCATTTATGAGCGTCGTCTTTTGAGCATTAATCTGAGCTAGAAATTGTATTTTCATTCCTTGAGGTTTTAATATTTTGTTCTGAATCTTTTCCAACTTTTTTTCTAACTGCATGTTGTCACTTTGAAACTTCTTAATCAATTCTACTTGTGACTTTCTGTCATATTCATACTTCTTAAGTTGTTCCTTAAGATCTTCATTATGATTTTTGATGCAGTTATTTTCTTCCTGCTTGTCTAGAAGTTTTCCTTCAATGTCTTCTGCGGAGTGTTCTGCCTCCGACTATTTTTCAACTTCTTAATCTCCGTGACTAACGTCTTGTTATGGTTCTTTAATATGAAAATTTCTTCAGAATTATTGGATAATTCTTTATTAATTTTTGCGATCTCCAAATTATGTTCCTTTTTAGAGTCGCCATTTTGTTGTTGAAGAAATTTTACCTGTTGTCGACATTGGCCAACTTTTTATTCTTGATCTTTTAATTCCTTTCATATCTGCGTCAGTTCTTCATCCTTTTCATTAACGATTTTGTTCAAGACTCTTATTCTTGTTTATACTCATTTAATTGTTTATTTATATCCTGATTTTTTAATCTATGATTGAAATCATTTTCGACTTGTCATTCTTTGAACTCATTTTGAATCTCATGTATTTTAATCCTTTTCCATATTGTTATTCATGTCTCGCAATTCATCATTTTCTCTTTGATGACGCCTTCATTTGGTTTCCATGGTCTTCGACTTCTTCGATGATAGATAGTCGTTCTTTTGATTTTGAATTCTTTGACAAGCCTTTAATTGACTTTGACTTCTTCGAGGATCCTTCCTTTGATTTTGACTTATTCGGTGATAAATTGTCTTCCTTTGACAACTTCTTGTCTTCTTCTTATTAGGTTAAATAACTTGTTTCCTTTTCCAAAAATAATTATTATTTCAATAATAATTATATATATATTCTCTTTTATGTTTCCCAATAGTTATTATTAAAAATTATAACTATATATAGATATATATATTACTAACAATAATAATAATATATGTTATTATAATTAATAACAATATTTGTGTATTATTTAAATTATGTGTTGTTTGATCTTGGAAAAGAAACCATGTGCAGTTTCTATATTTTATTTTCTCTTTACTTCTTTTAGTTCTTTGTTGTTATTTCTCTTTGGATTTCACTACTTACCCGACCATTTGCACCGATCGGACGACCTGGCTCGCGTGAGCGGTCACATCCGACGTTGTCGGTCATCCGATCGATGCAAATGGTCGGGTAAGTAGGTTACTCCTTTTTCTTTTCACTTTTTTTTAACTCTCTTACTCTTGTGAGTAAAGTCAAAGACCTAATTCAAGAAAGCCTTGACAATTTTGGCCACAAGCCATAATCAGATTGGCTCTGATACCAAATGAGTCGAACAAAAGTTTGCTCACACACATACTACCAAATTACTTGGAATAGTACATAAAAATCCATTTGGATATGAGTATGAGATAAGATATATGATTTACATTTACATTGGTAGGGATTTATATAAGCCTTATCATGCCTTTAGGGTACATCTCTTTACTTTTTTATAATTAAGAAATTAATCATTATTAATTATTAATATATATTAATATTAATAATTAATTATTATTTTTAACAGAAACCAAGAAGATATTGTATTTAGAAAAAGGCTATAGCCAGCCAAGCACACAAAAGGGGGGTGGTCAAAAAAAGAGGGCTAATGACGTCCAACAGTACTGTTAGCCTTCTTATGAATACTTTGAGAAATGAATCACACTTGCTTCTAGGACATTTTCGTGAGAAAGACGAATTCTTACAAGAGAAAACTCTCATGAACTGAGAGCAGAGAAGAATACAAAAGCAAAACATTAGGTAGGAGGAGAGGTGGATTGTCCCTTAATGAAAGGGTCTAACCTCTTCTAGGAGCCCACAAAAATGTTTGAGGCTGCTTCCTTTTCCCTTCATTCTTTGTTGATATTTCTTCCTCTAGTGAGGGGAGGAGAAGGAGCTAAGAAGTCTTCAGGATCGAAGTTTCCTTCTTTCCCAAAGGAGGGGGCTAAGGAACCCAATCCAACTTGAACTAAAGTCTCATGATCTAACATTTGGAAGTATCTCTTAGAGCCTGAGGGAGCAAGTCCTGGAGAAGCTTCTTCCATGAGGGGTATAGCAGGAGGAGTCTCCAAGGGGCGGAGGGGCCTAGGGAGGACTTGCCCTGCACCGGATCATCCACTGTTTCAGTTTCTTGAGCTTCGACTTCCTGCAAAACTTCGAAGTTTTTTTTGTTTTCCAGTGGAGGTTCTTCCGAAGGAGTAGTATCTTGAGAAGAGACATTATGTTGGGAAGCTTGAGGTTCCTTTTTTCGGGAGGTCGGTGTCGATTGGTGACCATCTAGAACTTTGATTCTTTAAGTACGGGAGGAGTTGTTGATTTATGTGATTCTGCATTCTTAGGGAAGCTTTTGGCAAAGTGGCCATATACATGTCAGAAGTTTCATTTAAATGGGATTTGTTCATAATGTAGTTCTTGGATGTGGCTCCAATATCCTACAGTAAGCTTTAGGGCCTCCAGGAGCCCTTTCTCTAGATTGACCTCTACGCAAATGCAAGCACATCTGTACTGACCCCCTTTTGGTTCTGTATTATGCAGGTAGCGCCCTAGCTTGTTGCCAATTTCCTCAAAAGTGATTTTTCCCCAAAGATGAAGTGGGAGATTAGAAATCTTACCCATACTGGAGCAGCAGTGATCTCTACTTTTGGATTGAAACCCAAAGTCCAAGGGGCTAAAAACAGTCCTCTCGAGCCCATGAAGAAGGGACCCGATCGGAAGACTAAATCCCACTCTTCTTTATTCTGAAATAGGAAAGTAAGATACCCTTTGCCAATTGTGAAGAGAGTAACCTGTCCTTGCAGAATGGGGTTCCAGTGTTCGGCAATCCAAAGCTACACCGCCTTAGGGCTAGGCCACAATCCTGTAAATTTTTCGATGAGTGCATTCTCAGATTGGAAGAGCGCTTTCTCACAAGGTTCCGAAGGAGAAAGCTCCATAGAGGGAATCTCATCTAGCTTTTTCACAAACTTGGAGGGGGGTTGAGCCGTAGCCAAAGGAGCAGCATTAACCAAGGCCTGGAAAGCCTGAATATGGGCGTGAAGTGCCATGACCAGAAGAGAGAGGTCGCAGCCCACAATACTCGCACGAAGTGATGGCAAGTAGCAGCACATAGGCACGTGGGAGGGCCAGCCTAAACATTGAGGGAGGAGCCTGTGAATGAAGCTCACGCAGAAGAGAGAGACAGCGGCTAGGGAAACCCTAGCCGCATTTCAGCACACTCTCTCTCGTGACTTTTTTTTGTAACTAATAATTAATCATTATTAATATATATTAATATTAATAATGAATCATTATTAATCATTAATATATATTAATATTAATAATTAATATTTATATTTAATATTTATATATTATGTTATACTTTTTATATAACAATGAACAACATCATGTAGATCATCATTTTTAAGTTGGTGGTCAAGTTTGGCTTCATATCAGAGAAGACCAACTTCAAGGTGAAGGTAAAAATATTAAACCACTCAAGTATGGACCCTTCAATCTTGGATAAAGTTCATGATAATGCTTTCCAGTTAAATTTAGCTCCATACATGTGGATGTATGATGTTATGAATGTAGAAAACTTGAAATTGTATGAGCCTCCAATGATCATGGATCAAGATGATAATGTGCATGTTCCTTCTATTAATGACTTTGCACCTGATTATCTTCAATGTTAGGAATTATGATCCAAAATGTTATGATTAGAAGTTTAGTTTAATAAATGTAAAAGGGCATCTACACACTCACGTGATTATGTGAGGTGTCCCTTAGTTAGTTTTAGTAACGATAAATTAGTTGTTACTCTTTGGATATTTAAATCCATTGAGTTTTCCATGTGAGGTAATCTTTCGGGACTTAGCCCTCACATCTCTGTGATGTATTTTTTTCCTTCTTCATTAATAAAGTTATGTGTCTGAGGACACTTTGTCAAAGTGGTATCAGAGCACACGATTGAAGCTTGTTCTGGTTGGAACCTGGTTGGAAGGTGCTAAAGGTTGTTTGAAGAAGGTGATCTTCAAGGTTTTGGAATAGCGAAATATTGACTGTAAGTTAATGATTCCTATTCTTTTGGGTTTAAAAAAAAAGGAAATTGTGAAGAAAAGTTTTTTTATTTACTTAGTATTTTCATTTTACTTGAAGAGAGTAAAATATTTTTTTTAAGGCAAGGTTATTTAAAAATTTTGTGGAAGTGAGTTTTAAAAAAAAAAACATAGCCAGTGTTTAAAAAAAAAAAACCAGCATAATCCGCACCAGCGTGAAGAGAGTTCAAGCATTAAAGAAAAGTGTGACCAGCGTAGAGCATACACCAAAGACAAATCCAAGCATACCACCAGCATGAAGAGAGTTCAAACTTTGCTTTGTGACCAGCGTAGAGCATATACCAAAGATGAATCCAAGCATACACTCAACAATAGTGTGAAGTTTTGGAGTTCAGCGTGGAGGCTTAAAGACCAATTCGATCTAGCCCATGAGATACGAGCCTATCAATCACACTGTCAGCATCCCCTTGTGCTCGGACAAATCCTGCAGTGTGGAAGTTAAAGTCACTGTCAGCATCCCCCTGTGCTCGGACAGCGTGGAAGTTAAAGTGTGAAGAGAGTAGAAACCAGCGCAGAGACCAGCGTGAAGGTGTGAAGAGAGTAGAGTTCACCATCATGTAGAAGAGAAGCATTGAAGAAGAGAATTGAATCAACATGAAGAGTTCAACATAATTCAGGCATTAAAGAAGAGAACACGCACGTCTTGCAATGAGAGAACAGCAGAGAAAACCAGCAAACTTAGTGTAAAGCCAGCGTTAAAGCACCAGCGAAGTGTGAAACTCAGAGTGTTAAAGAATCAAAGACTGGACAAGCGAGAGCAAGCAGGAGAGATAAGGCAATTTATTATTGTTTTTTATTTTTGGAGATTTTTTTTTATCTTAAAAAAAAATGGAGAAATAAAATTTAAAAAAAAAGGGTTATTTTTGGAGTGGATGGGATTGGAACTTGTGACCTCCCACTCAACAATTTTGTATTTCTCCAATTCACCTATAATGATTTGTTACTTTTTGGAGTGATAAGGTGTAATTTGTTTATTGGGCATTGGAGTAATAAGGAGCATTGTTGGCATCATAAGGAGTACTTGTATTTTCACCTAAAGTTTGATTAGAGCAAAGTGAAGCTCTATCAAATTCTTTTCTTGAGGCTATAAGTGGGTCAAGGCCAAGCCCCTATAGCTCTCTTTTGCATGGTGTGTGGTGTTTCTTGCAGTCTTTCATGGTGACTCTTGTTGACGAGTAGTTTTGTTTTCATGTTAGTGGTGATATTTTTGCATAAAATCTTCTATTGGTGATAATTTTGCATAAGAACTTCTATTGGTGATATAAGGTGATTGTTTATTCTAGTGACATAAGGTGCTTTCTTTTTTTAATTCTTGGAGCTATAAGGTTTACATAATACACATCTTCTGGAGTTATAACGTGTTTATTTTTTTTTACAATGTCTAAACTTGTAAGTCTTTTTAATGAATCTGACAAGTTGGAAGGATCGAAAAATTATAAAGTTTGAAGTCGTCATATTCAAAGCACTCTTATTTACAATGAATTGTGGAAGGGTGTTTGTAATGCTCAACCTACCAAACCGACTAATCCTGATCAGCTTGCAAAGTGGGAACTAAAAGATGAGAAGGCCTTGGCATTGATTCACAGTACTGTTTCTGATGATATTTATGTGCATATTGAAAATAGTTTTGATGCGTGGTCAGCTTGGAAGACATTGAAAGATTTATTTGATTCTCAAAGTGAAGCTAAGAAAATCGTTCTTCAATTGAGTTTGTTTCAACAAAAATTGTCTTCAGGAGGTGATGTCATGGAGTACATTTCTGGATTGAAAAATATCAAACAAGAAATTTCAAGAGCTGGTTTTGGTAAAATTGAGGACAGCATGATGGTGACCATTTTGATCGTAGGATTGCCTAAGACATATAAGCATTTTTTGGAAACTTTACAGATTACAAATATATTGGATAAAATTTCTTTTGATGAACTAAGTAAATTACTTGCCACACATGACAAAAATTTTGGTAAAACAAAGCAAGCAGGAGAATATGTTTTGGTCGCAAGTACTAGCAAAGAGTCTTCAGGTAATCATCAAAAAGGCAATGATCAGAAAGCTTTTCAAAATTCAAATAGAGGTCGTGGTCAGGGTTTTGGAAGAGGAAGAGGCCACAGAAGAGGAAGAGGAAGAAATCAAGGTAGAGGTTCTAAAGAATCAGAAAGTACACAATCACAGTTTTCTGGAAGAGGAAGAGGTTCAGAAAACCAACAGGTCTCTGGAAGAGGAAGAGGTACTAAACAGGTCACCTATTTTTGTTGTAATAGAGTTGGACATTATGCTTCAGATTGTAGAGTTTCATTTGAAAAAATTCTAAAAGAAAGAGAATCTAAAGAATCTTCATCAGCGGCACATTATGCACATGTAGATGATAGTGAAAATTGTGAATATGTTTTAACAGCACTTAGACAATTAGAATCAATGGATTTTGTTCAAGTTCATCAGTTGGAATCAGAAAATTTTGTTCAGTCTTCTTATTGTTTCAAAAATGATTTTGAAGATGCTTAGATTATGGATATAGGGGCTACTCAGCATATGACATACAAGAAAGATTTCTTTTGGAGTTATGAATATTGTCATTTAAATTCAATTTTTCTTACAGATGATTCTATTCATTTACCACAAGGAAAAGGAACAGTCAAGGTTGACTTGCATGGAATTGGAGAAAGATTGATTTCTAATGTTTGGTATGTGCCAAAATTTAAGAAAATTTTGTTGTCTTTAGTTGTCATTCGCCAATTAGGACATCAAATTGTAATGGAAGACGGTATCCTTTTGGTTAATTCAAAAAAGGATGCATACAAAACAGTTATGACAGGTTATGAAGACAGAAAGCTTCTTAGGATGACGGGAACAGTCATTCCTAGATCAAAGGAACATTTGAAGGAATTTGCAGGTTTAGTTGAAACTGATGTTTCACCTATCAGATTGTGGCACATTCGTTTTGGGCACTTGAATGTTGATAGTCTTGTACAGCTTCAACAACAAGGAATGGTAAATGGGTTGCCTACTTTTCGGAAGGAAAATGCAAAGTGTGAAGCTTGCATTTATGGAAAACAAAGGATAGGTTTTTCAAAAAGCACTTGGAGAGCAACAAGGAGATTACAGCTTGTTCATAGTGATGTTTGTGGTCCTTTGGAAACTTCACTTGGTGGTTGTAAATATTTTTTGTTGTTTATTGATGATTTTAGCAGGATGGTTTGGGTGTATTTCTTGAAGGAAAAATCAGAAGTGTTTGAAAAGTTTCAGTCATTTCAAAATTTGGTTGAAACAGCAACAAAGGAAAAGATTGCTACTTTGAGAACTGATAACGGTGGTGAGTTTACATCAAATCATTTTTTTGACTTATTGTCAGGAAAAAGGGATTAAAAGACAATTGACCAATTTTTATATTCCCCACCAAAATGGAGTATCAGAAAGGATGGATCAGACTTTATTGGGCATGGCTAGAGCAATGTTATTTTTCAAAGGGTTGAATTCATGTTATTGGGTTGAAGCAGTTCATACAATAGTTTATTTAAGGAATCGATCTCCTTCGTCATCACTTGATGGAATAACTCCTTTTGAGGCTTGGTATGGATTCAAACCTATGGTCAAACATTTGAGAGTTTTTGGTTCAGTTTGTTATGCACTTGTCCCAAAAGAAAAGCGAAAGAAGTTAGAGTCTAGAAGTGTTAAGTGCATGTTGATTGGTTATTCCGATGAGAAAAAGGGGTATAGGCTTCTGTCAGATGGAAAGTTTATTGTCAGCAGGGATGTAATTTTTGATGAAACAGAAAGTTTAAGTGTAGAAGAGGTTGAAAAACAACTTAGTCACTTAGAGGAAAAAGTAACTAAGGAACAATTAAGGATGCAACACTTAAACAAGACAAGGAATGAACAATGGTTTGATTTCACTTTAGAAGTACAGGATGACGAACAGGTTGAAGACACCTTGGAACAGGTTGAAGATACTTTGAATTCTTCACAAGTTAACTTGGATGATTCAAATCAAGTTAACATTGAAAAGAAGCAACCAAAATGGGCAACTAAGTTACTTCAGGATGTTAAGTCTGATGAAAACGGCAAAACAGGTACAAGGAGTTCTAATATGGGTTCAGAAAATTTTGCTATTTCAGTTGTTGAACCAGCTACTTTTAATGAAGCGGTTGAGTATGATGAATGGAAAATGGCCATGCAAAGTGAGTATGATGCAGTAATGAAGAATCAAACTTGGAAAATTGTTGATTGTCCACATGATGTTAAACCCATTGGTTGTAAGTGGGTTTACAGAATTAAGTACAAAGCAAATGGAGATATTGATAAATATAAGGCAAGATTGGTGGAAAAGGGTTTTTCTCAGAAAGAAGGGATTGATTATGAAGAAACTTTTGCTTCAACAGTGAAATGGAATACTATCAGGATTGTGCTAGCTTTAGCTGCACAAAATGGATGGAAAGTGCATCAAATGGATGTAAAAAGTGCATTTCTAAATGGTGATTTACAAGAGGATGTTTATATGACTCAACCTCCTGGTTTTGAGGTTCCGGGGAAAGAAAATCAAGTTTGTAAACTGGTTAAGGCGTTGTATGGATTGAAACAGGCTCCCAGAGCTTGGTATGCAAAAATGGATGCCTACCTACAGAAAGTTGGTTTTCTTCATAGTGAGTCAGATGATACTTTGTATGTTCGAATCTAGGAAAACAACTTAGTCATCTTGGTTATGTATGTTGATGATTTGCTCATAACAGGTAACAATAATGATCATATATTTCAGGTTAAGAAAGAACTTCAAACAGGTTTTGAAATGACAGACTTGGGATTACTTCATTACTATCTTGGAGTTGAAGTAAAGCAGCGGGAAGGAAGTATATTTATTTCTCAAGCTAAGTACATTTCTGGATTATTGAAGAATTTTGGAATGGAGGAATGTAAACCAGCGATTACTCCCATGGAGCAAAATTTAAAACTTTCTAAGTTTGAAGGGGGAGGACTTGTAGATTGTACTGGATATAGACAGTTAATTGGATGTTTCATTTAATTTATGAATACTCATCCTGATCTATCTTATGCAGTCAGCATACTTTCCAGATATATGCAGGAACCTAGAGAAAGTCATTGGAATGCAGCAAAAAGGGTGTTAAGGTATCTTCAAGGAACAAAGGATTTTGGACTTGAGTTTAAAAGAAACAAAAATTTCAAGCTTGTTGGATATTCAGATGCGGATTTTGCTAGATGTTCATGACAGGGCATCTACTTCATGTTACTTAATGAATATGGGATCAGCTGCAGTGGCATGGATTTGTAAAAAGCAGGATATAATTGCAAATTCTACAGTAGAAGCAGAATATATTTCATCTTGGGAAGTCGCTTGTGAGATAGTTTGGTTAAGAAGGATTTTGCAAGACCTCAAAGTTGATCAGAAAGAAGCAACTTCATTATTTATTCATAATCAGTCAGCCATCAAGTTAGCCAAAAATCTTGTTTTTCATTCAAAGACTAAGCATGTGGATACTAAGTATCGTTACATTCGGGCTCTCGTCTTCAAACAAATCATCAAGCCAAAGTATTGTCCATCAGCAGATCAAACTGCAGATATTTTTACAAAATCTCTTAGAAGGGTCAAATTTGATAAGTTTAGAAATGAACTTGGTATTTGTTCAAAAGAATTTTTGGATCAAAGGGGGGATTGTTAGGAATTATGATCCAAAATGTTATGATTAGAATTTTAGTTTAATAAATGTGAAAGGGAATCTACACACTCACGTGATTATGTGAGGTGTCCCTTAGTTAGTTTTAGTAACGGTAAATTAGTTGTTACTCTTTGGATATTTAAATCCATTGAGTTTTCCATGTGAGGTAATCTTTCGGGACTTAGCCCTCACATATCTGTGATGTAATTATTTTCCTTCTTCATTAATAAAGTTATGTGTCTGAGGACACTTTTTCATTCAAGAGCTACAGGAAAATGTCATTCTTTATAGAAGTGTAAGGACTTCATGAAGAGGAGATGTGTAATATATTTGTGTGGGTATTAAAGGAATGCATCCAAGAAAGGAAGAATATATAGAGACCGAAAAGGTGAGGGAGTTGTACCCTCACTTGTTTACTAAATAATTTTAGACTTTTGGAGTTCCAAAAGTTTTTAGCGAGGAGGCTTGATATAAGTGGATCTCCAAATATACCAAGAATCAAAATATTAAAATGTTCGTCGAAAGCACATAGTTGTATAGAACTCTCCAAGATATTTCCCGCGATGCCCATTTCACAAAAAACATACTTCATATGTGAAAGATATCACTTTTTGAAGTTTTGACACATGGACCATTTATCTTTTGACATGTGGCATGTTCATTGTATAATTGGAAACCAAGTTGGTGGTAACATGCTCTATTTCTAACTTTCAAATCGGAATAGTTGGGAATCAGGAGTCGGGATGGATTGTTTAGGAGTTTATATGCCTGTGTCAACTTCTGACTTTTGATGTTGGGATAGGAACAGTCGGTATTCGAGAGTTGAGATGTCTATGGTGGGAATTGGTTTGGCAGTTTCGAATTCCAATTTTAGAAGTCAGGATCGACAACATTGGGATTGGAATGTCGGAAAGGATAATGTGTGTTGATTGGATTTCCAACTTCTGACATCACCACAATTGGATTGGCAAGATCTATATTAGTGCATTTGGGATCGACATAGTGTAAATCAATGGTCCAACATAAAAAATAATGGATCAAGATAAATGGCTAAAAATGAATCTGGAAATTACGACTGTGAATTTGGTTTTTCAATCTGACAATGATAATTTCCAAGATTTATGATTAATGATTATCACTAAGCCTATACCTTCGATCTTGGGATTGGTCGTGAAGGATAATTTGGGCATAGATTTGGATTGCATCCCCAATTGGACATGACACCTATGGATCCAGAAACCAATCCAATTTTCTATTTAAACAAGCAATTTGGACATGGAGAGAGGGAGGAACAGCAGAGAGATAGACAGAGAAAGAATTTGTTGAGAAATAGAGTTTAGATAAATTGTTAGAACTAATAATGTTTGAAATTGATAGTGCGAAGGTCAAAATTGATAGTCATTATGGTCATTTCCAGTGCATTGAATTTGTAGTGTGGTTTTGAGGGGGTTCTATCCAGCACAGGAGATGAGTTCTCATACAATGTGTCAGGGGAAGGTCCTTGACAAAGTTAATTATAATTGATAAAGTATGCAAGTAACAAACAAAATCTTTGATAGTTTTATGTATTGATGTAATATTGAAACATTTGAAGAAATTAATTAAAATGGTCCCACTAGAAGCTAGGACCCAGAGATGTAGGCCTTCAATGCCGAACTCCATTATCAATTCATTGTTTTAAGTTGATGGTTTGTATTTGCATTATTTTGCATTCATGTTATTTATGCATTCTATTTTAAATGAATTTCCATTTTAAAATCTTCCCCATAGATTTTAGTGTTTAAAAATCATTGACAAAGAAATTCATGGTTAATATGATCCTATAATACTCAGATTAATGATTGTACTCATTTGTCAATTTCTCTGGTGGGAAGAAAACCCCTATATCAGTAAAATAAAACTTTTCATAATCGAATTCCAATAAAACACGACAATGCAAGTAACCGTAATAATAAAATTGAATTAGGATTGATGTATTACTAGTCTACAAGTCTTGCACTAAACCAATCAGGAAGACAAAATACAATTGAGCCAAGAAATTTAATAATTCATTCATTATCGTCCTCATTATCCTTAGCATTATTCGAAGCATTCAACTAAGGAATCAATTTTTCCACTTTCTTCATAGGTTGGTTTACTTGTCAAGTAATTGTCAAGGTGCAAGATTTCATGTGTTAATCACTTAAGAATAACGTAATTATACTTAAGTTTTTTTTGTAAGTAAGAACCCATGGAGTTTCGAACCAATGAACTTACACAAGGAGTGCCTTAAAAGTACACCCATTCAATATCTATTCTACGCTATGTGGTATGTAATTATACTTAAGTTAAAGTTCCCAAAATATTTAGAACAGACTTCAAGTGAAAACACTTACTACTTCCACACTTTAGGGACGTTTTTCTTAGTGTTTGATTGTCAAGTCTACTCGAATAGCAGCATGCACTTTCTTGTACAACTCTTAATTGTTTTCATGCTTTATACCTTTCTTGTTGTATTTATAAAAATAGGATTGATACTTTTCTGGTTCATCTTCTTTCAATGTCTACTAGTAGCACGGAATTCCAATACAAACAAATGAGTGGGTATGGAAGACCATAAACACAAACCTGATTATGAAGATGTAGAGCTCAACCTTTAAATATCATCATCATCATCATCTGCTAACATCACCAAAACATTATATCATTGGTGGCAAAAATAGTTGCATTTCTACCTAGTAGTATGGACATCTAAATATTTGTAGAACTTCCTAAATCTTCAATGTCAATGTACTTTTATAAAGAATTCCATAAATGTTTTTATATAGAAAATCACTTGTAATCAAAATATTTATAAAAACATACACAAATTCCTTAAATAACTAATTCTTGACCTTTAAGTATGTAGCTACGTGACCTCCCAATATATACTTTCTATGTACCTCAGCATCCACGATCTTTATTTCCTTGTTATAACCAGCAAAATTGTTGTCATTATGAGGAATATCTAATCCTTCATCCAAAGCAACCTAGACACAAGCTACAACTTGAAAGTTTATAAGAATGAATGCAACAAAAGAATATAATAAAGTTGATATTTAGAAAAGAACTAAACATAATAAAATCGAACTTCCTATATAATAATTATTAATTACTATTTATAAAAAATTTATAAAAAAATGAAAAAAATAAAATAATATATATATATACATATATGTATATATCTATATGTATATGTATATATGTGTGTGTGTATATATATATGTACATACATATAGATATATACATATATATATACATACATATATATATATATATATATATATATACATACATATATATATACATACATACATATATATATATATATATATACATATATATATATATATATATATATATCTATGTATATTATATATATATATATATACATATATATATATATATATATATATATCTATGTATATTATATATATATATATATACATATATATATATATATATATATATATCTATGTATATTATATATATATATATATACATATATATATATATATATATATATATCTATGTATATTATATATATATATATATACATATATATATATATATATATATATATCTATGTATATTATATATATATATATATACATATATATATATATATATATATATATCTATGTATATTATATATATATATATATACATATATATATATATATATATATATATCTATGTATATTATATATATATATATATACATATATATATATATATATATATATATCTATGTATATTATATATATATATATATACATATATATATATATATATATATATATCTATGTATATTATATATATATATATATACATATATATATATATGTATGTATACATACATACATACATACATATATGTATGTATGTATGTATGTATAGATAGATAACATGTCTATCTACCTGCAAACCAAAACAATTGCTGTAAAAATACATACTACTTGTCAAAATTAGTAAAGATGACAAGTAAAAAAAAAGGTGATTTCCAAAACATTGCAAACATAAAACACAGGATACTTAAATGAGTAACCCAAGTAACCAGACAATAACCATGAGTAACTCAAGTAAGAATATAACTATTGTTTTAGATATGATCGACAACAATCCTTAACCCTCTATAGAAGAGATGAGATTATCATTAATACACTATTAAATCTAAAACTAATCAATCAACAAATATAAGAAAAGAACTATGACCCTACTGAATTTTAAAAGGCAATAAAGGTACAAAATAAAGCAACAAAAAATGCCATGCAACTGGAACATGACAAGGCATAAGCAATATTATACCTTCAGTCTATGGATTAAGCAATGGAGTTACCAAAGAGATTATATTATTAGCCCCATAATTAATCCCATTTACCTTACTGTTTATACGATATGATATTGATCATAGAAAATAAATTTTACAACATTTAATTCAACGTAAAAAACATTGGATAGTTTACCAACCTTCAGAGCTCAAAAAACTCTATTGCTATTGGTGGTCATGACAAGACCTACATCCAACAAAGATCTGAATGGCCTCTTGGAATCATTTGGCTCAACAATATAGTCCTCCCTAGTGGCCTAAAATACAAATCAATACAAACATTAGTCCCACATAATTCCAAATAAACTAACATAAATTCCAATTGTAATAAATTTGATAAGCATATGTAATTCTAATAACAACAAAGGGTCATGCATTTCATAGTTACAAAATCCAATTTCCAAATATGGCACAGTTACAAATAACTAATATGAGAAGAAACAAAACTACCAAATGCAACATTCGTATTTAGCTCATCACAATCCAAAAAGGAATTATCTTATTCTTGGATCGTAGGGGTTGAAATACATAATCAAAATTTGCATTTGTAAGTAGAAAACAAAAAATAAACAATCAAAAGCATGGATTTCAATCATCTACAATCTGAAAAAACTAGAAGCAAAAGTAAACATCATATAAAACAAAAAGAAGCATCACAAATCACAAGAAGCTCATTTGATTTTGAATTTTTTTTTAATTCAATGATCATTAACTGCTATTGATCCATATAAGTCAAAATTGCCTCTATAAATTAGATCAAGGAGAAAGTAGAATTTTCATGAGGCCCTTGCTTACCATTCCATCATATACTTTCTTGGAAAAAAAATTCAGAGTTATATATATAGGTGTCCCAATAGTTGAGTTGAGCTGAGAATAAAGCGTGAAAGACTAAAACAAAATGGTAGGAATTTACAGGCCATCCTCCATGCTCCAATTACTTAAAAATGAATTGCAAGGTATATTCATACCATCACAAGAAACTTTACAGTTGTAGATACAAGAAAAGTACCTTTGAATAGAAAAAATCACATATTTTGAGACAAGTTGCAGGACTTCCATCCAAGAGTGTTTTCCAGCATCACTTCATGATGACAAAATTGTTGCATAGTTTCCAAGTCAAAGTTCAATGCCTTCAGATCAAGTTTAAGACTAATAGAAAATGAGAACACTTGTACACTACAAAAGAGTGTAAAAGAAAATGAGAACACTTGTGCAGGAAATCCATCCAAAAGAATGTTTTGCCTCTTGAAGTCACATTGATAGACTTGTTGCATAGTTTCCATGTCAAAGCGCAATCCCTTTAGATCTAATTCAATATTAAATGATGATGTTCACTTGCACACCTCAAACATGATAACATCTTTATGAGATATAATTCAATACAAATGTAAGAGAAAAGGCTTTAATCACATAGAAAGATTAATTGAACATCCCAATTTTTCTAGGTCATAATAGAAAAGCCCATTTTCCATATTGTATGTTGCTACATTAATCTCCCAAATTCAACTAAACTTTATAACCAAAACACATACATACCCTAAAAATGAAAGGATTAAATAAGGGAAAATATTCTAGGAAAGAAATATTCGATGCAAGTATATTTGATTGTTACGCTTCACTATTTCAAGATAAGTGATCACTTTCCAAAAAGACACAGTTACACATCTTTTTCCATGAAAAGTAGCATTTATTGTGAGCTTACACAAAATGCCAAATATAACATATTGTACAAAACATTTAAAATGGCATTAACTATAAAAAAAAATTATGGGAATATCTCATAACATTTTGGTGGATTAATAAGTTTTATATCTGAAATTATTGAATTACAAATTGCTTGTAAGTTATTTCCTAGATGAAATGGTAAGCCTACGAATGCCAAGAGAAATGAAGTATTTTTATTAATGCATCAATTAGCATGGGTCAACAAGGTCAGCCTAAGCATTTCATTTGCATGAAGTGGTTGCATAGAGTTTTGCTACCTATGTTGCACAAAATTTCATGAAAGATAGGGGACCAAGTTTGGGACACAACTAGAAGGTACCCCAAAATTTCAAGGGAACAGCGACAAGGTTACCCCAAATTTCGAGAGGACGAGAATTATATATATATATATATATATGAATTAAATATGAATTAAATATGGAAAGTTTTGACAATAAAATATGAAATCCATATTATTTAACCTTAAATCTACAAACTATATGAAGGAATTCCAACAACAATATTTTATATATTGTAAATATAATCAATGATCATCGTCATTTTGAGAAAACATTAAACATAAACGAATATCATTCATGGTCCCATAAAATGATAGAAGATAAATACCAATCTATTAAATGAAAATTAAAAATGAATAAGTAGATGATCTAATCTCCACTTCCCGTGTCAAATCTTCACTACTACCCATTTGTCACTCTGACCTAACTACAAAATATTGCTCCCTAAGGCTTCAAAACTGAGAAAAATATCACTCCAAGTATTATCATGTTGTGTTTTGAAAACGGGGAGGGGCATCCAATATAAAGAATAAAAAACCTAAAACTTAGATAAGTAACTTGAGTTAAAATGGCTTAGAGTTTTTTTTTATTCTTTTTATCTAAACTAGAACCAAAGAGTTTCGATTTTCAATAGGGGATGGCCAAACATCCCCAAGATATATAAAGGACATCCCAAGGACAGGAGTAAGGTCTCACACATCCCCTAAAAAAGGATAACATCCCTTGTCATCCACCCTTCCCCTTAGGGACATGGAAATGATAAAGAGGCATGCCCCTCGGGTGGGAGAGTGTTCCCTAGTGAAACTTTGATTGTTGAAAATAAGTGATCCAAACATAATTGTTTCAATAGTAGAAAAATGCAAAAAAAACAAGGATGACTTTTTCATGTGCAACAATGAAATCTAATCACTTCATCACACATAGATATACAACAATTGAGTCAAAGGTAGGGACAATCTTATTGTTGTTCAATCTCTCAAAAACTATATCTGTGAAATTGTTAAATGTAATGTTTATATAGTAGACAAATGCCAAAAACCAAGGATGACTTCTTCATGTACAACAATGAAATCTAATCACTTCATGACAAATAGATATACAACAATTGAGTCAAAGGTAGGGACAAATTTAGTGTTGTTCAATATCTCAAAAACTATATCTGTGAAATTATTAAATCTAAAAATGATCTATGATGCTTCTTTTTGTTTTATATGATGTTTGTTTTGGCTTTTGGTTTTTGTAGAATGTAGATTTATGGTCATTTGTAATCAAAACTTGACTCATTATTCTAATGGTAAAAAATTAAAGTATTACTTATTAGATAATAGTGAAATATGAATATGCAATTAAAGGAAATGAATACGACACAGAACAAAGCAAATGTAAAAATGTTAGTGTATACTGTAGATGTGTGCAATGAATCACAAAAATACAATGATACGAGGGAATAGAACATGGAAAAACTATCAATGTACCAATATAGTGTTGAGAATGTATAATGTTATCTGCAGATTCTTGTTTTACCTCAATCCTTATGATTCCTCATTGAGAGACACGTCATTCTTAGCCTTGCAATATGCTTGATTGTTATTTTCACTGAAGATGTGGACGAATGATGTTGTCAAAATAGGAAGATTATGCCCAGGTTCTATTGATTTTCTAGTTTAGGAGAATGTTCCAACTTCCTTGACTGCAATGTTCCACTAAATCAAACTTAGACAAGATTTTAGTCACCAAAAAGGGGATTTAGTAACTTTTACTTGGCAGAATTGTCAATGTTTGCAACCATGTACTAAGATTACTAGTGTGGTATTCACCTCATTATTAAACTCTTCACATATGTTGAGCATTCAAATTAAGGAAAATGGAAAAGGATTACAGCCATTTTATCTTACCATAGAGGCATTGAGGTGAAATGTATTGAAGCATGGACCTGGATTCCTTCACAAATCCAACAACAATCTAAAGAAAAGAAACCCTATTTTAAATATTGATATATATTATAGAGAAGAAACTCACCTTACATAATAGATAAAATGCCAAAGGAACTAGTATCCCTTAACAACGATCACAAACAATGAAAATATAACCTAGAATTTTATACAAACCTTCATGAACGATTATAAAACGATTTAGAGGTGTCAAGTTTGACGTCCTGTTAGCTATGAATTTGAATGTGAACTACACTATATGTTATGTAAAATACCATAATCAGATGATTTGTGTATTTCCATACAATGGGAATTTAGTATAAAAGGGCATGGTGGGGAGTTTAGTACCATTTCCATTGGAATTTGGATGCTATGTGTGCAACCAGAGGAATCAATGAATTGGTGACAAGGGAGGAGTATGAGGCCAATGAAAGCTTGTGTAGTACTAAATGAAAACAAAATTACTGGTGAGTTATTGCAACATCTAATATTTATAGACCATATACTCTCTTATGGAGAGCATTTAAAACCAACTAAACATAACAATAATAACATTGTAGTTGCATAAAAAAGGGCAATTATATGTAAAGTAATCATTACAAAAATAGAGTATGTATTTGTATAAAACAACAATAGGAGCTAATTACATTGAAACCAATTATAGAGGCACCCTGCAAAGCAATGTACAAATCATAGTAAAGAATTGAAGCATGCTGAAAAAGGAATATGGGAAAAAGGGAAAAGTGGGAAATACAACATACATATATACATATCAAATACAACTATAACTTCCTTAGTGTTGAAGTGTATAGATGGAAAAGAAAAATAACATAAGAAAAAAAACATAAAACGAGGTTGTTGTTCATTGCTCCTATATACATAGCATAGTTTTGAATTTTTTGCACTCATTCTTTGTAGCCATCATCAACTCCGGCAAGGATTTACATTCTCTCTCTTGTTTCAATGCAGAAACTTTATGGTATTTGCACCTTATTTTAATTTAAATCATCACTTAGAAAAATATGTAACTTTTGCAAGACATTTGGTTCTTTATCTTCTATGTTCTCGGTTTTAAATTATTAGTTGTTTTCTTAGTCCCGCAACTATACTATTTTAGTATTATTGACCTAATTTTTTGGGAATTTGTCGGACATTACTAAAATTATCTTATATTCTTTGTACAAATGTATGGTCATGTTCATAATTGGTAAGACACAAATAATATGATATAGGAAAATTTACAATGATATCTTGAAACGGGGGTTTATTTCAATATTTATTTCCACATAGAGGATTTTTTTGTTGGTAGAAGGTCTTTTTTGTAAATAGAAGATCTAAATATGACCAAGTCCCAAGATTTAGCTTGTAATCCTTGTTCCTCATGCACATGCACTTTATTGGTCTTGGAAGGATCGTGTTATCCATATGAATAGACAAACCCATTTAGCAGTATTTTTTTCTCTCCACAATGTGTATTAAACACATGTATGTGAATCATATTAATAACCTCACACAACAACATAGTGCAGAAAATCTTTTGATACACAATACTTTCAACATTTTTAAATGTAGGTTCCCAAATTCTAAGTCCTATACTTCAGAGAAGAATAAGAGAATAATAAATATTATACAAGGCCAGAAAAAATATGAGTGATTGAATCATTTTTGTAAAATGAATTTCTCTAAGTAGGCTATTTCTTTGTCTGACATTGAGTAAACCCATATGAACTTGAAAATGACCATACAAAGGTTAAAGGAACAAAGTGATGCTAAAAGATGGCATTCAAATCCCATAGTGGCATTCAAACCCTGTTTTTTCAGTTCCTATGTCCAACTGTACCACAAAACTTCTAAATACAATATATATATATATATATATATATATATATATAGGAACATGCATTAAACAAAATAATACTAAATACTTAAACTAGACATGTAGAACACAATCACCAATGATGATATATAGTAATAGCGTAATTTCATCAGTTTAGTTACTGCCAACTATAACATGAAAGGTCATGATATTCAAACTAGACACACTCAAAGTGAAGAAAAAAAACACAATAAGATAACTTTTATTTAATAGTTATGGTTAATCCTTAATACGCTTGGAAGGAAAAATAATAAATACTTAATTCTTTATAACAATATTGCCAAAAAATGCTCACATGAATCTCAACAAGCAAAGGTTTCTATTTTATTTTATTTTATTCTCTAATGTATTATAATGTAGTATGCATATAAACATATGTTATAGTTATAATGTCAAATTACACCCATAGCAAATTTAGAGAGTCCACAAAATGCATTTTTGAAATTTAAACCATGAATTAAGAAGCCAAAGTTATATTAGTGGGAGTATTTTATTTGTAGAATGTTTGTGTTTTGCATGATGTGTCAATATAGTGATTGAATGGAAACATAGGTTAAAGATATGGTAGTTGATACAAATGAAGAGGGTACAAATGACTAGTGGAGAAGGTGTGGGAACAAAAACAAAATGGGTTGTGGGGCGTAAAGGACTGTACAATTGGAAGTGACTGACACACATGCAGGGAAAAAGTGTGTGTAAGGAGAGGTGAAAGTAAATTGCAAACAAGTAGTATCCATCAACCATATATGCATAAGGGGGAATGACACCGACACCACTATTAACAGTTTATTATTAGAGCAAGATGTGGGTTTCAAAGTAGCAACTATTCTCGGTCCATACACAAAGTGTCCTTTCATGCATATGGAAAATGCATTGAAGGAGGGCTTTCAATTATGAGATAAGCTTAATAGTTGGGTGGATGTGATTCAATGGGAGGGTGGAAGTTGGTTGGAACTGTAGTTGTATTTGTTGAAATGATTCTTGTTATTTCTTGATCTATCGCCAAAAGTCGACATGATGTTGAGATATTGCATATCCATGTTTGTTGTGGAAGGGATATAAGTGAAAAAAATGAAACATTATAATGTTTACATGTTCAAACCATATAGATGAAATAAAAGTAATGGAAAACGTGTGCAATGGAATTTGTTTGATTTATTTATTTTTTCTATTGCATATACAATACAATAATGGAATTGAATTGTAATTCTAGAAGGAAATAAATCATAACAAGTTAATTGTTATTTGGTACAAAAAAATAAAGAAATGGAAACTTTGACCTGACAGATATCCATGAATATAGGAAAAATGTTTTTTTTGGGGGGGGAGACAAGGAATAACAATGTGCAAGAAAGCGTGTTTTCTTTCCAGCAAGTATAGATCAATAGTATATACATGTTCAAACCATAGATGAAATACAAGAAATGGAAAACTTGTGTAATGAATATTTTGGTATTTTTTTTCTATTGCACATGCAAGACAGTGATGTAAGTTAAATTTTATGTTAGAAGACAATAGACCAGACCAAGCTAATTGACATTTGGTGCAAGAACAAATGAAGGAATATATTAAATTGAAATATATCCATGAGTATAGGGTTTTTTTATGGGGAGGGAGGGACAAGGAATAGCAAAGTACAAGAAAGCGTGTTCTCCTTTTCTAGAAAGTGCAAACCAATAGTAGATGCATTTTTTCTTAGTCTTGTGTTATTTTTCCCTTTTGTATTTAAATGACCAAAGTTGGAAACAAAATGTAGATGGAACCAAAGAGTACACATGTGCTTTCCTCCACATACAATGGAGAGAAGGGAAAGTGATGTCTAGGTGTAATCATATGCAAGTAACAAAAAGGGGTTTGATAATGGTGTAATTGATTTGGAGGAAATTAGACCTTTCTCTTGCTTCTGATGTTGAACATTGTTGATGTCCTTCATATGTGCATATCAAGCAAAAGAGAATTCTAGAGTTATGCAGAGGTCATAGAGATGTAGAAATCTGGAAAGAACAATAAATGTAATCCCTTGGTGGTCAATGTTGTCAATGTTGATTGTTTCCTTTTGTAAGGTCATGCCTTGTGCTTTATGGATAGTTAAACCCCAATCCATGAAAAGTGGAAGTTGGCTATGAGAGCCCCTAGTTACAGGGAGGATTGGCACATGTGAATATTTTAAGAGTTGCTATGCCAAAACAAAAGGATTGCCGAAAGAATAATAAGCACAACATAAAAAAAAAGAACACAAAGATTTATCCTGGAAAACCCTCATGGGGGAGAAAACCCAACAAAACTTCCTCGATATATACTTCAACCAAGTATAGTGTAAGACCCAAAAATAAGACTAAACAGCTTCCTCCCTCTTAGATGGACTACTCCTCTCTCTAGTGAACCTGCTTGAGTTTTGAGTCTATCCAAATGAGGGAGGCGCCTCACCTACTTATACTTCTAATTTAAGAAACCTTATAACCCAACAAGGATAACTTTCAGGTAAATACATGTACAACCATAGCAAGCACATGTTTTTTATAAGATTACTAACTTAAACTCCATAAAAAAATGCAAAATTCAAACCCTTTCATGGATGGACTTCCCTGCCTTCCTATCACAACAAGCATCATTCATGTTTAACCCAAATGAACATAGAAAGATTCCTCTTACTTTCCAATAACACCATATGATCATGTGCATAGCTTGGATTTGGGTCATTCACAAGATGAAATCCATTGCATCCATTTCCTCTACATTTATTCTTGCAATCAAGGGAATTAACAACATTTAGTTACCTTTTCTTGGGTTATATATAGTTTTTTTAATCTTTACAAGAGAGAGAAAAATCTTCACTATTAAGTTTCAATGATTTGGAGGTATAAATCCAGCCCACAATTTTGAGGTTATTCCTTAGCAGCAGTTAGGACTGAAATGAATCCATCGCATGATTTTGGGGTATGAATCTACCCCATGATTTGGAGGTATGAATTGAGCCCATGATTTGGAGGTATGAACCATCCCACAATTTGGAGGTTATTCCTCATCCCACTCAAATAAAATAGTCCCCATTATTTATATTATTATGTCAAATTAAACCCCCCCTTGGCCCATTAATACGAGGAAATATATTTTTGAGGTTTTAGGAGTATTCAAACCCCCAATATGAATGGACGTTATATGATTTTGCCTCATTAGTGAACCCCTCTTGGTCGCTCTGGTAAACCATACCATTGGTTCTATATTTTGGCAATCACCCTATGAGGCCATGACTGATAACTCCCATGTCGATCCCATAAGTAAGGTTTCCCATTAGAATTAGAATATGCTATTTAGATCTTCAAGCAGATAGTTCTAATAATGTTTGCAGTAAATGGAGAATGAAGATACAAACTGAACAAAACAAACCACGCATGAAATGGACAAGTATTGCTCAGGAATTTATAGTATCATTCACAATAATAAATCTGGTGTTACAATAGTTTACAAATATTAAGAATTCGAATGCATTAGGGAGCAATTCGAAGCTACCAAGTAGGTCTAACTGAATCTCTAACTCATGATGTCTCAATCAATATCGGAGTCCAATAAATAAACTCCCAGATGTCCAAACACTCAATCAATCAGTGGCAACTAGTTAACTCAATGCAGCTGAGTGTGGTAGGTGGGAAAAGGCACCTACTCCACATGCAGCCATGCATTAGCCTTGCAAATATTGCGCTAGATAACTGATTGTGAACTAACTGAAAGTAACTAGGGGCTAACTAGAACTGACTAGTACTAACTCCAACTAATTTAAGTAGGTTGGTGTCAAGACTCCCAGCGGCTCATAAAATGTAGGGATTGGTCTAGGAGGCACCCAAACTAAAGAATGCACATGCAGTAAGTGGCAGTTAACCTCTAGTAATGTTCCCCACATTCCAGTGACAGGTAGATGTGGCCCCATTAGGCCAAGTGTACCCAATTAATTAATTAAGGTTCCTAAGTTAGACTAAATAATATAATAGACGGTATGGTCAAGGGAGGATTAATAATCCTAACACCCCCCCTAAATCCTAACTTGGACAACTGTGGGCCCTGGTAACAAGACCATAGGTCACCCTATATACAAGCTAAAAGACATGAATGCTGCATAATACAACTGAATTAGGGAAAACCTCTTGGGAAAAAACCCCCTCAAAATAGGAACTGAGAATCAAGCCTTAATGCCCAAAAGAGACCTGAGAAAGGAAAATCTCTTTTTGGCAAAATACTTGGTAAAAATATCTATAATATGATCCTCTGTCAGACAGTAGTGCAGTGTGATGTTTTTGTCATGCACCAGTTCCTGAATGTAGTGCATGTGAACCTCTATGTTCTTTGTCCTATGCTTCTGAACAGGATCACTGGAAATATTGATTGTATTCTAGTTGTCATAATAAAGATCCACTGTAGATGAAGTCTGAATCCTGAAATCTGTTAAGATGCCATGTAGCCAAACTGCTTGAATAGTTGCATTCACAGCTCCCCGATATTCTGCTTCTGCTGAAGAGAGTGCAAGTGTTGCTTGCTTCTTATTGGACCAACAAATTGGCCCAAATCCAATCATTAATACAAAACCCAAGGTTGATTTCCTGTCATTTCCATCTCCTACCCAGTTTGAGTCTGTAAATCCTGTGAGATCCAGCTGTGCTCCAGCAGCATAGTGGATCCCACAATCAATAGTACCCTTCATATAGTGAAAGATCCTCTTTGTTTCTTTCCATTGCAGGTCATGTGGCTCCTATATGTATCTAGAAGCAACACTCACAGCATAGGATATGTCTAGTCTCGAATGAGTGAGATGCAGAAGGCTTCCAATGAGCTGTCTGTAGAGAGTGTTATCCACCAAAGGTGTGGAACCACCTTCTTCAAGCCTGATGCCTGATAGAAAAGGATAGGGGGATGCCTTACAATCCTCCATGTGGAATCTCTTAAGCATGTCTGATGAATACCTGGACTGTGATATCATGATTCCCGGAGTATTTTGACTTACTTCAAGACCAATGAACTGTCTTAACCGTCCTAAGTCAGTCATAGTGAATACTTTATTAAGAGCAGACTTGATGATGTTCAATCCAGCAGCAGAGCTATTGGTAATGATAAATTCATCCACATACAATACAACTATAAGCAAGAACCCCTCCTTCTTGTTCATGTAGACATTGCAATCAGATTTGCACCTTTCAAACTTCTGAGAGATGAGGAAGGCATCCATCTTGGAGTACCAATGCCTTGGGGCTTGTTTGAGTCCATACAGTGATTTCCTCAGTTTGCATACTAAGGAAGGATCATCAATAAACCCCTCAGGTTGTTTCATATATATCTCTTCCTCCTAATCACCATGGAGGAAGGCACTCTTCACATCCATGTGATGTACTTCCCATCTCTTGGAAGCAGCAATGGTCAATACCGGCTTGATGGAGTCCATTCTAGATACTGGAGCGAATGTCTCATTGTAGTCCAAGCCTTGGACCTGAGAGTATCCTTTTTCCACCAACCGAGCTTTGTACTTGGTTGTGGTCCCATCAGCAGTTATTTTGGTTTTGTAGATCCATTTGCACTGTACCAGCTTCCTTCCTGGAGGTAAGGAGACAAGTTCCTAGTTCTGGTTGTCATGTAGCGAATCAAACTCCTCATTCATGGTTTCCTGACATCTAGGATCATGGAAAGCCTCCTTGAAGGATTGAGGATCTGACCCAAGCATCATAAAACACCTCTCGGGAAGAAGAGGATCTGTGTGATATAGTGCAACACTCTCCTTCTGATACTAGGACCTCATTCTTATTTTGTCATATGGATCCCCAGCACCATCTCCAACTGCTTCTATGAGATGCTTAGCCCACTTAGGCTGCTGGAATGAGTTAGATGCTAGATATGGATCTAGATCCCTTTGAGGTGTAAGATCAATGTCTGGATCATGCTGGGATGACTCCTCTTCTGAATCTGAATCTGAAATGCAAGGAATTGAAATTGAATCTGCAATAGGAAGTGAAGGAATGTTTATACCTTCATCGGCTTCAAATGAAAGCTGTGGTGATGTTGGAACTATGTATGGCATGAAGTGAGAGAAAATATATGCCTTGGAGGCATGATCAACAATTCCTTTCACTACAATCTACCCAGTTGATATTTTTGTGATCTCCACTGAGTCAGGTCCAAACACGACTTTGCTTTGGTGAGCTGGTGTGAGTCATATGAAATACAGACAACATATTAGCTGCAAGGGAGGGCACATATAGGACATGTCTGAACACGCCATGCTTCACTCTGATGGTGCCTCTTCCTACTGCTAGAATTTGGGAATCATCTCCCAAGTGAAAAGTGGGCCCTTCTTTGATATTGAGAGAGGAGAAGAGATATTTAAAGGCCACCATGTGGTTGGAGGCTCTAGAATCAATCAAATATGTTGTAGACCGAGGTAGTCCTACTTTCAAAGCATGACATCTTTCATGTCCATTATCTGACTCCTTTTCTCTTTGTGGGGGAGCAATGTTATGTTGCTTGAGAAGAGCAGACATTTCATCAAGTTGCTTCCTCATACAATGATCTTCAAGATTGTACCCTTTTTCACAATAGGGACATAACTTATTCTCAAATTTCTTCTTCTTAGAGTCGAAGGCCCCTTCAGAATTTTGTTGATTATGTTTAGGCTTTGAATCAGCTACTTTTGGCTCCTTCTTCTTTGATTTCCCCTTTGCTTGCACTTTGGAAGAGTCAGTAACTAGGAGAGCTTGATCTTTGGAGGTATTGATGACTCCCATTCGAATCAACTTGTCTTGCTCCTTGATTCAAGACTCAAAAAAAGAATCTAATGAAGGAACTTTCCAATCATGAAAGATTTCTCGCTTGGAATGAAATATGGAAACAAATACAGAATACTTGGGGCCTAGTTTGCTGAGTATGGAAAGGACGTTCTGCTCATCCTTCCGCTCTATTCCGCATTATCTGCATTGAAGTACTAGAGACTTGAATTTAGTAAAGAATTGCTCAATAGTCTTGAAACTGCTAGGTTGTAAATATACCAAATCATTCTCCAGAATGTGTCCTCAAATCTCATCTTGTTTGTTAAACAAGCTGTCAAGATTATCCTAGGCTTCTCTGGGAGTCCTCAAGCCTTCTAGGTGGAAGAGGAGATCCCTGGATATATAGGTACATAAGTATCCGAATGCTTCATCACAACGGTTCAGAAACTTGTTCCTTTCAACTGGCTGATGGGGCTCGGGATCCCATCCATGTATGATCATGTGATAGCCATGCTTGCGCAAGGCTAGCTTCATATCAATCCTCTAATCAAGATAATTGGAAGCTATGAGGATCTGAGGTTTAGGAGTTTGAGAACTCATAATTGCTCCGGCTGAAAGACTACAAAACTTCACACAAGCTACGTAGCACCTGTCAATTGTTACTGCAAAACACTAAAACATATGAACTGTTAGAATCATGCTTTTCCTCTCGACATGAACATATTTTCAGGGTCCATCATGCCCTCTCCACTGCTCTGAATAAATCCAAAGCTATCAAATCATCATAGGGGACTTCTGTGGAAACCTAGCTGCTTCTGATGTTTGATGGGGAGAAACAAGCATGAAACCTACCTAAGAAGGCTATGATACCACATTATAATTTGAATTCCATTTAGATATTCAAGCAAATAGTTCTAATAATGTTTGCAGTAAATGGGGAATGAATATACAAACTGAACAAAACAAACCACACAGGAAATGGACAATTATTTCTCAGGAATTCACTGTATCATTCACAATAATAAATCCGATGTTACAATAGTTTACAAATAGGAAGAATTTGAATGCATTAGGGAGAAATTCGAATCTACCAAGTGGATTTGATTGTATCTAACTAAATCTCTAACTCATGGTGTCTCAATCAATATCGGAGTCTAATAAATCAACTCCTAGATGTCCAACAATTCAATCAATCAGTGACAGCTAGTTAACTCAATGTAACTGAGTGTGGTAGGTGGGAAAAGGCGCCTACTCCACATGCAGTTATGCATTATCCATGCAAAGCTTGAGCTAGCTAACTGATTGTGAACTAACTGAAAGTAACTGGGGGCTAACTAGAATTGACTAGTACTAACTCCAACTAACTGAAGTAGGTTGGTGTCAAGACTCCCAGTGGCTCCTAAAATGTAGGGATTGGTCTAGGAGGCGCCCAAACCAATGCATGCACATGGATTAAGTGGCAGTTAACCTCTAGCAGTGTTCCCCACACTCCAGTGACCAGTACATGTGGCCCCATTAGGCCAAGTGTACCCAATGGTACTAGTGGACCTAATTAATTAATTAAGGTTCCTAAGTTAGACTAAATAATCTAATAGACAATATGGTCAGGCAGGATTAATAATCCTAACAATTAATACGAGGAAATATATTTTTGAGGTTTTTAGGAGTATTCAAACCCCCAATATGAATGGACGTGATATGATTTTTCCTCACTAGTGAACCCCTCTTGGTCACTCTGGTAAACCATACCATTGGTTCTATATTTTGACAATCACCCTCTGAGGCCATGACTGATAACTCCCATGTCGATCCCATAAGGAAGGTTTCCCAAATAGGGCATCGGCTACGGAAAGTGATGCCATGTCACAGAGTACTACATCTTCAAAAGGATTAATGAAGTAGGTGAGTCTGCATTGTTGGGTGATCCTTAGTTCCTCTCCATCCTTCATCCAACTGATATTATAAGGTTAAAGATGTGAAGTGCTAACAAGACCTAGTTTCTTCACGAGATATTCAAAAACAAATTTCTTCTAGATGCCATTATCCATAATCAGATGCAATTTATTGTTTTGAACCCATATATGTGTATGAAATAGACGCTCTTGTTCCTCCTCGTCAATGATAGTCGAGGTTGTTGGAGTGGTCGATGTCGATGTCAAAAGGGTGGATGCTTCTGGGTTAGATTCTACTAGGGTTTTGTCAGACAAGTCGAAGGTTGACAATTTTGTCAAAAATGTCTTCCAATCCTTCAATTTAGGCATATCATGACATGATGAATTGTGGTAATCACATCATTTCCTGGTAGGGAGATGTTTGCTACATTCCCTTTTGTCTTTCTGAGAGTGTTTTTTTCCATGGTCTTGCTTTGGCGGGGTCGACTAAGAAGGATTCCTTAACTTTTCGAAGTCGGCTGGTGACTTCTTATCAGATGTTTGACTTGTCAATTTGGTCATGAAGCATGATGTTCCTTTTTGTTTACCTTCAAGCTTACTGGCATAGTGGAATGCATATGCAAGTGTACTGACAGACAAAAATTCCACCTCTTGTTGAATATACGGGGACAATCCACTGATGTACTTCAAAACAAGTAATTTCTCTTCTTCTTGAACACTAAGTCTAGCCATGAGTCGATAGAACTCGTCGGTGTAACTTTGCACGCACTAGTGTTTCCATTGCCTTAGTTGTTGTCACTTTTTATACTGTTGTTCAATGTACTTGGGCGTGTAGAACTTCTTCCGGATGTACTTGAAAATTTTCACCCAACTATCTATGGGGTTGTTGTCTTTCTCCATCTTTATCGATAGGTTCTCCCACTAACAGTGCACAGAGGTCGACATCTTTAAGAATGTAATGATGATATTTTCAGCTTCTGAGAGTTGGTTGAAGAGCAATAGGATCCAACAATTGTACCCAATTATATACAGATTCCGCGTCAATATTTCCTTCTAGATTCGGTATGTCCAAGTTCATTTGCACTTTCAATGGACTGGTTTTATCGCAGTCGTATCTCGTCGAGAATACTCTTGATGTTGAGGTGAATCGCGTGAGAATATTATTGAACTGGGCAAATATTTTGGTTCACTGTCAAGCTAGTGCTTTCTCTGTGAGTTTCTCTATCTCGCCAGTTACATGTTTATTGTTTGTTTCTTCGGTTATCTTCAATCTAGTAGTGTGAGTAGATAGATACTCTGAAGTTGAAGGTAGTGTCTGCTTGGACTGTTGAGTTTGCAAGCGTGTTTGAATATGCATAAGTTAGGTAACCTCGATAGAATTGTCTAGACACGACTTAAGCACAAAAAAACCCTGAATATTCTCTGATACCAATGATATGTCTCATGCCCAAGTGCACGATGGGGGACAATAGTTCGATTGAATGAATTGAGTATTGTTATTGCAGAAGCATATTAAGAATAAGCGAAGTGGGAAATACATTACACACATACACACAAACAATATGCAAGGAGTCGAACCAAATTCTCTTATCATTACTCTGTATTACTGGCTTGTATGACACTTGTATATTACAATAATTTACATGCTTAAATAGAGTGTTGAGAACGCTTAGGTGTTTTCCCGTTATGTTCAGTTACAAGAGAAGTTGGAACGGTTCAGAATTTTAACCGTTACAGACAACTGAAAGACAGAGAGACAATATCTCGTATTCCGTTAGTCACTCATGTCGATGATGCATGTCGAGATGCTGAATCGATCGAATCAATGTTGAACCTATCAAGGCGCGGACTTCTCGAAGTCGATGCTGATGTCGAGGTCGAAAAGTAATTCCAACTACTAAGTGGATCACTTAATACAAAGAGATATTATTTTTTTCTATCATGTTATTGGTGTTAATATTTTGTTTACATTTTCTGCAATGAAATAATGTGTTCACCTTATTTTGTGTAAGAGATATTTCATGTGTTTACTCTTACACTATAAGTATATAGAGGGATATATAATCTTGGTGCATTGCCTCATTTAGCTTAGAATTGCATTTTAATTACTTTTTCCCTTTCCTTTTCTCATGCATAGGTATGTTTAGGAGTTTTGTATGCCTTTAAAATTTCATTAATAGGGAGCCTCCCTTAGAGAAACCCGAAGGTTTCTCTTTGAAGAAAGTCCCATATAGAGTTTCCCATTGTCATTCTCATTAATGATTTGCATTGATTTTATCCCTCTTTGTTATGCCTTTTGCCTCTTGGGTGGGGGCTGTGAGGCTGTGAATTTATTACCCTACATTTTTGAAAGGAGAGTTGACTTCCTTTAGTTAGATAAAAAATTATTACATGTATACACAATGAAAATAACCTAAAAATTATTCTCAAAGGAGATTTGACTTCCTTTTAGTTACATAAAATTGGTTACATGTATACGCAATAAAATGAACAGGAAAAAATATTTTTTTTAAGGATTTGACATTTATTTTTTCAAAAGATAGATTTGGTTCTATGAAAAATGCATGCTTTAGTGTTTTAAAAGTATATTTAAATCTATAATATGTTTTTTTCTTATTGGATATTTATTCCTTTTGGGTGCCTTTAATATGAAGAAGTTTTTACTCGAGATCCATGTAAAGGTTTTATGTCCTTTATAGGAATCCAAATCCATGCATGTATGGTGGTTGCACATACATTAAACATTCAAACTCCAACAAGAGCGAAGAGCAATACTGGGATATGGCCAGAGGTTGCTTGAGAAGATAAGGCTTTTTTATGGTGCTTATAAGGTAGGATTTACCTATTTTGGCACACATCTCTCAAAATATTTACATGTTCTGTACCACCACCTTTGTTATGGAGATTATCATTTAGAGCTTTCTCAATGTCATGTTCATCAATTGGGCAAACGCCTTCAACATTGTTGTTTAGCTCTTTAAGTGTAATATCTCATTGTCTATAATAGGTGCACTATCACCGCAACCCTATTGATCAATGACACCAGCATTTCTAGCTCCTCTCATCCCAAGTTTCGCTTTCTAGTAGTAAGAATATTTTTTTTCCATATTCTAAAAACTCCTGCATAAATCTTCCCATATGCTTGGCTGAAAATTTCAGCAATGCCTCATCTCCGAGATGAAATTTATGCATGTAATGTTCAAGATTGATTTGATCAGAGTTGGGACAATTTAACAACACATGAGTTCTATCTGCATCTCTTGTTCATCACACATGAGACATTATAGGCATATGATGTTCACATGGCCTTTATTTTCGAGAACTTGTCAAAAATTATGTTTGAGTGAGTTCCCACGAACATGTCATGTCTTATTACAGTTGAACTCCTTATATATTTTATTATTAACAATCATAACCCAACTTAGTGCTATTGAGAAAGTTAATTTTGAAATCTTTCTAATTGCGACCAATGTTACCACACTTATCAGAAACTAAATGTTTGAATAGTGAGTGCCCACAAACATGTCTAGTCTTATTAGAAATGAACTCTTTAGATATTTTATTATTCACAATCATAACCTAAATTAGTTCCATTGAGATAGCTAATTTTACGAAATATTTCTGATTGTGACCAGTGTGACCAAATTCTTCTAAGTCCGAGCTAACTCACAGAGTCTAATTCCAAATTCTAATCTATGTGAAAATCGAGATGATTCCAATTTTTACTTAATTTTGTGTCATACTCATGTGTATGACTTAGACTCCCAAGTCAAAGTCAAGTCATATTCACTCAATGAGTTAGACTCAATCGTTTGTCTATCAAAGAGACTAGTCTGGGCTGTAATGATTCTGTTAAATTTGTTGGGGATTTGCATTGATTTTATCCCTATTTGTTATGTATTTTGGGTGGGGGCATACCCAAAGAAAATGGAACCTTGATACAATCTAATACTACATCTTCACTAGGTAAACATACCCCTTTAACGAGCCACCAAACTTTCAAATGAATTTTAAACAAACATTTGACTTTAATCACATTTCTTTGGTATGAGTTTCTTATAAAACCTTGTAGCTAGATTTAGAGACATGAATGCCTTAATAAATTCAATCACACTCCATATAAATTTGACAACACTTAAACTCTGTAGTAATCATATTGCAAAAGGGAACACGTTCTTTCCCCTCTAGCTATGTTACCATAAACCTGACCATGATTTCTTTTTTGGTTTCATTTGTGTTGTTGATCTCTTTCCCATTCATTCACTGACATTATATTAGTACATTACTCAACATTTGGGTAAACATTTGGGTGGGAATGGGGTGGTTTACATTTTTTATTGCCATGAACACTCTATATTTGTTTCTCATCCATAAAATTGAAAGCTACAAAATTCTGCATGATAGAACAATATCTCTACTAGAAAGACCCCAGGGGAATACGGCTGAATTGTCTTCTGGAGGATGAAGCTCAACGTATGACAAAGGAATTTCATGAAGGGGATTGTGGAGGACACCGTTCCTGGAAAGTTACCGTGAAAAAAATTCTGAGAGCAGGATTTTATCGGCCCACGTTGTTTTCAGATGTCTATAGGCAAATGACTAAATGCCACCAGTGTCAAGTCTTTGAAGGGAAAAGGAAGGTGGTGTCTCTTCCCCTCAACCCGATATTTGTGGAAGCTCCTTTCCAGCAATGGGGATTAGATTTCATTGGCGATATCAATCCAAACTCCTCCAGGAAGCATAAGTGGATTCTGACTACCACTGATTACTTCACAAAGTGGATTGAGGCCATGCCCACCAGGTGGGCTACAAAAGAAGTGATAATGGATTTCATAGAAAACAATATTCTGGCAAGGTTCGGATGCTCGAGGCAGATCATGACCGACAACGCCCCTGCATTTAAATCCAGAAAGATGATCAACTTTTTCCACAAGTACCATATAAGCCTGAATCATTCTACGGCTTATTACCCACAGGGGAACAGATTGGCCAAATCTTCTAACAAAAGCCTTGTGAGGATCATTAAGAAACTGTTGGAAGATAACAAAAATTCTTGGCACACTAAATTGAAATATTCCTTGTGGGCTGACAGAATCAGCACCAAAAGGGCCACTGGCATGTCTCCGTTTCAGTTAGTATATGGAGCCAAAGTAATTTTTCCCGCCTCTCTGGGCGTTCCAGTCATGAAGTTATTACGAGATCCGTTGGACGAGCCCAATCCCATTCAAAGGAGGATCAACCAGATCATTGAGCTTAATGAAGTAAGGGACAAATCTTATGATAAAGTCCAGATACACCACGAGAAAATGAAGAATGATTTTGACCGGAGAGTAAAAGAAGATGTTTTCCAAGTTGGTGACTTGGTGTTAAAATGGGATGAGCCTCACGAGGACAAAGGGAAGCACAGAAAATTCGACCATTTATGGGTGGGCCCATATCTTATTGTGGCACATAGAGGGGACAATGCCTTCATTTTGCAGTATCTGGATGGGTCACAGTATGAAGGAGGCACTATGAATGGGAGGTTCCTGAAGCATTACTTGGAATAAAGGGACTTAAGTCCATGTATCATAGTGTAAATATGTCATATGTTTTAATCAGTACGAATGGTGAATCAGAAGATTTGAAGCCTGTGGAGAAGGCCCTAAGATCAGAAGAGGTAACCATTCTTTCAAATTTTGTTTTTCTTTCAGGAAATAAAATAATAGGAGGTTTTCAATGGATAAGGCAACTGGTCCATGGGTTTCTTTGCTACCTCGCTGGGAGGATAGCATCCCTCGTGGAGCCAGTTGTTAACACTCTGATAAATTTTGGGTATAAGTGATACTCGTTCCCTTCAGCCTCGTCGGGAAGTGTTGAGGAGGCAACATAGTGTTCACAGAAGGAGCCGAGGGGCACACAGGATAACACTCAGTCTTCGTAATCAAATTCGGTGATGAATGCCGAGAACAGCGGGATGGTTTGTGGATCGAACAAATGAGGGTAAGAGGAAAACATGGGGTGCACCGGAGGCGTAAAAAGGAGATCATGATCAAAGGTCGATGTTGATCCGGGAGCGGATCAATGGCATCAAACCAAAGTTCGCATGGCCAACATGTCCAACCCAAGTCATTTTTCGGATTTGTGAAATAGTGTAAGGTGCGGATGCATCCAACGATCGAGAGTGGGACCCATGAAGATCTGCGGCCGAGAACGATTTCACATCCCAGACTAGCAAGGACGAAAGCAGCTATCCCAGATCGCGAAAAAGGGTACGGGTCATTTTGATCAACGGTACGTATGAGAATGGAGGTAGATCAGCGGTTACAGTTCATTTCGCAATCTGGAGTAGCCCGGAAGGAAACAGAACCTTGCCTCACGAAGAGTGGTGGGGTCCACCCGGATCGACGGTTGTGAGGAAATTCAGTCCCGATCGATGGTGGAGATACACATATACAAGGTAAGGAAGGACATGGCATAAAGAACCCACACATCTACAGTATATGTCACGAGGAATAAGATCTATGGTACCAACCGTCTGGGAAATGCGTGGAGGTTAGGTTGTGTGAAAAACTATAAAGAGGCCCACACACAGTTGCAAAGATTTGTCCTTTCTAAAACCTCGAAGCTATCGAATATCCAACCACATCTAGAGCGCCAGCCCGAACCGGCCAGGAGACGGTGCTACAGAACAAGGTAAGCCCTTACTACCCCCTCTGTTGTTATTTTAAAATGGGTGAAGTAGAAGAGGTTGGGGTGAGAGAGGATATAGAGCCTGAGGCCACAGGTCGAAGGACAGAAGAGAGCATGTTAGATGAAAACAGTGAGATTTTTGATACCATCCTAGTGGGAGAAACTATTGAAATAGCCAGAGGCAAATTGGAAGCTCCTAAGAACCGAGGTATAGATACCTGCGATGTTTTTGACTCTTTCTTCCACTTCTTCTCTGTCAACCAAACCCCCCATTGCCCTGAATTCATCAAATGGTACGCAGACAATTTCTCTGTCACCAAAGGCGTTGTCGTGAGTAAATCTAAGTCCAAAATCCTTTTCCCAGTTCAAGCTTCTGTCATCCACAAATCCCTGGACGTCCCCGATGAATTCGCCCATATATCCCAAGACTACCAAGAAGAAGACATTGTACGTTGTTTTAGAGAGTCTACTAATGAGAGTAAAGAAACCTTCTTGAAGACCTATTTTAAACCCAGTAGTGAACTCATCGAGTTATCTTACCCTATTGACCTCAGTCAATTCAACAAAGAAACTCGGTGGTGCATATCCCTGGCCAGACAGTTCCTAGGTCTAGATACCGATCCATACATCCCAGAGTCATTGCTGAGTCTTTTGTTCGTCCTAAGTACTTTTCTGGCCAAACTTGAATTGCCTGGACATTCCAGTCAGTCTTGTTGCCTTAAATTTGATGAGTTCCTGGACGAGAACATCCGTTCTCAGCTAGCAAATTTCCATGACACTAGAATGTTCAGATTCCAGTCCTTCTTGCTTAGGATGTTCATAACCTATAATGAGGAGGACCCACAGGTACCAAAATTGGCAATCACTGTTGACATGGCCATGGATTACTATAAATTCATGAACCAGTTGATGGTTGAAATCTATGAACTCTTCTTCCAAGAAAGGTTACCTAGGGTGTTGCCTAAGATGAGGCAATTGATGCAGCTATCAAACAACAAGAAGATAGGGGACTAGTTCCTCATAGAATTTGGAACGACCATAAGGTTGTAAGGCTTCATACATCCACCCTATGTCTTACCCGCTTTTCTAACCCCCAGGATTTTCTGCCTAGAATTAATCCGGCATAAGCTCATTGTCGAAGAAGAACACTTCCTAAACTTCAAGAAAAGTTCAAGTTTGATTTTTCCATGGGAATTAAAACCGTATGCAGTTAGAAGTAGGGCTGGTTTTCCCCTGGTCACCAACTTGGTTAAAGGCATGGATTTTTCCCTGGGACAAGCAATAAATAATGACCCTCACCAGGTGATTTCCAAAAGAAGGAAAGGTCACAAATGAAGGCCTTTTGAGCACACTGAGGTACCTAGACTTAGAGAAGCGGTGAATTGGGACAATTTCCCTAATCCTGCCCTAATGGATACCAGCGCAGAGCAGGACACTAGCTCACAGCTTCCAGGGGTAGTCTCTCCCCAAAAGGAGTTGACTACAGTAGTTGCGATTGTAGGGGGATACTCATCACTGGTCAGTTATTCGGCAAGTTCAATAAAAAGAGGGAGTCCAGATCCTATGGACACTGAAGAAGTGGACACTGCCAACGCGCCCAAGAAACAGAAGGTGGAACCCGGACATCAACTGGTGTAAACCAAAAAGGGGCAAGCAAAGAAGAAGAATTTAATAAAAGTACAGCAACAAGAAGAGCCCGAGGTAGCTGTATTGCAAATACATGAGTATGTGTTTGACAGACAGACCCTGAGCAGGCATGCATCCAAAGAATAATGGCTGAGGTCTTACCGAGAGAGGGCTGATAAAACCTTTGAGGAGACATCAGAGCTATAGCTATATAGCGAAGCCTCACGGTTACCTCAACTCAATATGGCACTGAAAACCGTAAGGGATCATGCCACTAATACCCTTAGCTTACCTCTAGCAAGAGGGAACCAGGTGTCCGAGGTCAATGTGAACCTTTCAAAGGTTCCCACTACTAACATCATACACCTGAACAAAGAGACTGGTGACATACTGAATGCCAGACTGCTTAAGGCTACCATACAGATGTCCAAGCTGGAAGAGAGTAAGGTGAAAACTTCAAATATTTTAAGCAAAGCGAGAGTGGAGAATAAAGCACTCAAAGCCCAAATCAACAGCTTACAAAAGGAAGCTATGCAAGATGGATCTGTGCAGAAAGGGAGTTTGGCTCAGAAATTGCTCGAGCACAGAGATAAGGAGATCCTGATCTTGAAAAAGAATTTAAAAATCCCTGGCACCCAGATCGCTCAAGCAGATGAATTGGATGACTTCGAGAGGGAAAAGGAGGTCTTGAACTCCGAGCTTACTGACTGCAAGGCTAAGCTACTGAAGCTTGAAGAAAAAGGAAGACAGTGGGAAGCAAGCATCTAGCTTTTGAAGGATAGCAAGGCAGAGTTGAAAACCAGGTTAGCAATGAAGAAAAATGAGCTCCAAAGTAGAAGTACAGAGAATACAATTCAATCCATAGGTACGGTTGGAGAGATAGATACCAGCTCTCTCTCCAAAGCAATGTCCCAGATAGGCTTAAAGAATACCGAGCTCATTAAAATGAAATAGCAGGTTGAGGAACTGGAAAAAGGAAGAGTCCAAGAGAAACAAGGAAGAGAAGAGGCAGAGGAAAAATGCCAAGAGCTGGCTCAGCAAAATGCTAAATTGAGCCAACAGGTGGTTGACAAGCTTTCGTTGCAAGGCACTAAGCATCTGATCTGGGATCAAATCATCGTAGAAGCTGACAAGTTATGACCGTGCCTAGATATTATTGAAGATCATGAAATTGATGTGAGAGAAGCCAAGAGACAAGCCCAGATAGCATCGGTGAAAGTGAACAAAAGGCCCTTGGAGACCACGAAGAATTCCATAACCTTCCTGAGCTCTATGTCAGACGGGTCAGCTAGTAGATATGGTATTCAAAACAGGATCACTGTTGTCTCTAGAGCCAGAAAGATAGTGGCTAGACACAGGATGCTGAAGACAGTGCAAGCTAAAATAGAAGTTATTGAGCACAAAGTCCGAGAAGTCGTCAAGTTATTTAGACCACTGGTAAGCAAAGGACTCCCCTTTTTCTGGGAAGAAAAGGGCCCTTTAATGACTCAAAATGAGTATAAGGACTACCTAGTGCACTACCGATTGGACCACAGCAAATTTGGAGATATGCAACAAGCGTTGTCAGGAAAAGTTGTTTTTGACAAATTGGCCAGTGATTTCGAGTTAATATTTGACTTTAAAGCCATGTGCTCCAAAGTTCCCAAGATTTCATACCCAAAAACGATGGAGCTTAAGGCGCAAGCATACGACATGACGACTGCAACCATTCCTAGTCCCGATTTATGGAGAGACATCCAGCAATATGGGTCACCCAAACTCAAAGCGCACTCGTAGAAGTGACAATAATGATACGCAGGAAATTTTCTCTACATTGCACTCCCATCCCAACGGTCGCTTCTCTCATGGTTTTGTACAGTCATCATCCACCAAATGGGATTATGGGATACCTTCGTGCCTATTCCATCCCACGTTTCGCATTTCATTGTCTGGTCGTTTCGTGCCAGTCGCAGCCAGTGTGCCACCTAAGAGGCTGTTAGAGGATGTCCTTTGATTGTAACAAATTTTGATTCCCGGATGTCGGTCTGGGAAACCCAAAATACTATAAATATTCCTCCTGAAGTAGGAGGAGGGGTTGAAACCATTGTAATTTTGTTGTATGCGTTTTTCAAGAGAATTTTAATATAATTGCAAAGCCGAAGTTGACGTTTTCATACAGGGATTCATGTGTTGTTCGCACTTACAGTCTATTATTTTCTTTCTTATGTGAATGTTTTTCCAGTTTATCTCTCTTGTTTTGTTTTCTTTCATATCTGAGACTTAGGGTATAATAGCTAGGAATTCATACTTGCTATGCTCTGTCTGTTGTTTTAGGTATTCACCAAAGCTTTCTTCTAAAGTTGATACATAATTCATTATTTGCAATGCTCTGTGTTGATGGTTTGTTCATGTTCCTCCTTTCCACCAGACAATTATGAATCGACTGTGATCAAGTGGCTATCTTGCCCCTGTGTTGGAACTGCTTGCACAAGCTTTGTTTATTTCTTTTATATATCTTGACTCCATCGCCCAATGGTTTTGTGTTTTGTTTCAACCAAATTTACAAAGAATTTATAGTTTCACTTGTATATATATCTGGCATTGTTAACATTTGGTGAGAGATCCCTCTCAGAAGAGCAGAAGGCCAGTTCTCTCTTCAAAAGTGGTTTTGTTGTTACCTGGGAGCGAGCCTTCCGCAACCTTTGGCTTAATTCCAGTGCTAACACAATCTTTACTCACAAAAATGATAATTTTGTTCCTGATAAATTATAAGAGGCAACAAAATAAGGATAGAAATGAGTACCTATTGCAATGGTCCAATAAATGCATTGAATAAGAAATATGGGAATCATCTACATTTCCAAGGGAATATTGCCTCATTGTGGATGGGACGGTGAGTTTCCTTGAGGGAGAAGATATGTCAAATCCACAAGCAAAGGATCACAAGCCATAGTCAAGTTGGCTTCATTGTATACGGTGAGTTTCCTTGAGGGAGAAGAGATGTCACATTCACAAACAACAGATCACAAACTGTAGACAAGTTGATTTATTAATTATTCTATTGTTTGTGATATATTTCTTGTTATCAACTATTGCGATGACTAATAGCATACTTTTGGAAGAAAGAAGGATATTTGGGTTAAGAGAATCCACAAAAAAATATAATGATACAGGAGGAAACCACAATTGGGGATTGTTTACTACAAGAGAGTTGAGGTTGTATAACCATAACATCTAGAACCTTGTAAATTGGAATGAACACATATATGTGGGAATACTTGTACTCCATTTCTTGGATATCCATGGGAATATATTTACGTCATTTCTTGGATGATTTATGGTAGTATGTGCTGAGTATATGTTGTTGTTGTATTGGATTACTAGGTATCCTTAGTATTGAGCCTCCTCTTTTATTTCCTTTCACTTCTTTTTGTATGTCATTAGATTCAAGCCTTGTTATATACTTCTTACTGTCTTCTAATCTTCTCATGTTTGTGAATTGTAACTAGAAGCTTAATACAAAGAGCCGTTATTTTTTTTCTATCATGTCATTGGTGTTAATCTTTTGTTTAAATTTTCTGCAATGAAATAATGTGTCTACCTTATTTTTTGTAAGAGATATTTCACGTGTTTACTCTTACAATGTTAGTATACAGAGGAATATATAAACTTGGTACATTGCCTCATTTAGCTTAGGATTTCATTTCGGTTACTTTTTCCCTTTCCTTTGCTCATGCATAGGTATGTCTAGGAATTTTTGGTGCCTTTAAAATTTCATTTATAAGGAGATTCCCTTAGAGAAACTCGGAGGTTTCTCTTTGAAGAAAGTCCCACATAGAGTTTCCCATTGTCATTCTCATTGATGATTTGCACTAATTTTATCCCTTTTTGTTATGTATTTTGCCTCTTGAGTGGGAGCAGACGCAATTGTTTGTGCAGAAAAATTAATGTACATTTCATTTTACTTGACATCGATTACATGGGTTTCTATTTCCTTTTCATCGATTACGTTAGACTTACTTTCAACACATAAAATTATATTATCTACATACACATAAATTTATCTCAGTTTACAACATATCAAAGTTCTCTTCGACATTTCATCACCCCCACGTTAGGGTATACTAGTTAAATTTATGGTTGGGAAATAATGACACTAAATAAGTTGCACCATAAGAGATATAGGTGTGTATTAAAGTGAAACCAAATACTAAGATAACAACAACCACTCATTGCACTAAGAACTTCAGAAATGTTTCGATTGTGTGCTGACTTGTTTGGATTCGATCTATGGTCCATAGTAGAACGACAAGCAATATTCATCCTACTGTAGGCCATTTAATGTGCTGGCAGCAGGCTTGATGCTTGTTGAATCTATCCTATCCAGCAGGCCAAGATCCAACATGCATTAAGCCTACTACCGTCGCATTAAATGGCCTGCAGCAGGCTAAATATTGCTCGCCATAGTAAAACTATGTCGCATTCAATAGTTAATAAAGTTCGATGTTACGTAATATGTAACATGTGGTCAACCTCCACCATTCCATGTAACAGAAATTTTGACGCAGTAAAACTGTCACTGTCATCGTTAACATCCGTCGAGGGAGAAGAATCAAGAACATAAAATCAATTTGATTTCTTGAGATAATCATCCTTTTTCTAGTAAACAACGGGGCCTTCTATGGTATGGTCAAGGATTCTTTGGACTAACCGCAACCAATGGTTTTACTGAGAGTCCCGATGTAATATTTGTTTCGAATATCTTCTCGTTTATTGAGAGAGAACAAAGGGCAATAACGGCTGAAAATCATTAAAAAATCGAAGTTTTTTGTTTAATGTCGATGATCCAATAGTCAATCGCGATATCAGTGGATATCCAAGATCAAGAAGATGCCAAGCAACAATGTAATGTAGATCTCATTGTACTATGTCATGGGGTTTGTGGCGTAGCCTAAACAGTCGACGATTTCACTCTTTTCGGAGAGTCATTTTTAGCTATTTGGAGGGAATTTGATAATAAAAAAAATTAAGATCTCAAAAAAATGTTTAAACTTGCTTAATATGGGTGCTAAGATATTTGAGCACTTTGTATCCATTTATGCACTATGAAGCATGATTTGAACCATGTAGTCTAAAAATTTGATGATTTCACTCTTTCTCAACAACAATTTTTAACACAATTTCGATCGAATTTGGTAAAGAAATTATGATTCCAAATAACAGTGTTTAATTACTTAATTTGAGTTGCCTAGGGGTATATGAGGGTTGAAAAACATGATTTAAACAACACAAAATTCCAATTAAAAAAATTCAGCAAATTCTTATCAAAAACTTGTCAAAGAGACGAAATTATCGAATGTTTATACTTGTTTTATTTGAACAACATAGAATTCATATTTATAAAAATAAAATAAAAAACTTGTTGGATGTGAAATTTGAGTCAAAAACTTGTTGGATGGGAAAAAAAGTCAAATGTTTATGCTTGTTCAAGGTTGTTGGGTATAAGGATGGGAGGATGATGAGAGGAAATACTTTCAGAGATGTTTGAAGGTGCATCATTGGATTTTTTAAAATGTCATGAAAACTAGCACAACCACTTAACTTGTGTTCGGTGAACGTCAACAAGCCACAAGTTAAGTGCCATGAACTGTCTGTTATCCATGCATTAGCTACTAATGATCACCTGTAAACTGGTGTGTGTGTGTGTGTGTGTGTGTGTGTGTGTGTGTAATTGTTTATTTTGAATTTGGAACGATGCCCATAAAATAAATCTTAACACTACACTTGTCTCTTCTTCATATAACACTACAACAAAACCCTGTGATTAGCGTCTCTTTTACCTTCCTTTTTAGCGTCCACTGTCACTTTTAGAGTATTTTTCATCATTTTTTGGACAAAGTGGATGATTTTCCATGGGATGGTGTTATTTGCGTCCCTTTTTTAAAAGCTCATGTTATTTTGGACGCTAATCAACATCCCAATTAACATCCCAATTAGCGGCCCAATTAGCATCCCAATTAGAATCCCAATTAGAGTCCCAATTAGCATCCCTTTTAAAATTTGGCAATATTTTGGATGCTAATTAGCATCCTAATTAACATCCCAATTAGCGTCCCAATTAGCATCACAATTATCATCCCAATTAACGTCCTAAAAAGCATCCCATATAACACCGAGAATAGCCTCCAAAAAAACGTCCTGAATAGTCATTGAATAGCATAGCACCATATATTAATCCAGGTTTAGCGACAAGAATTGCACCATGATGATTGGAGAGCTTGTGGAGGATCCATTGTAGATATTGTGGAGAGCCTAAGAGAGTCATTGAAGTTATGTGAGCTCATTGGGAGTCATTGATGCTAGGATAACTTCATGGAGAGGAAGCCTAGAGGTCTTGCTTGTGCTTTGTAGCAATGTTGGGTAAAATTATATATCAATATGAGATATTGTTTCTCTTTGTAAAGGACTCTAGATTTACCCTCGACTAAGAGATATAAAGAATCGGTTCGGTGAATTGTCAGACCCAGATATGTAGCCATCCATGGGTGAACTATGTTATGAACGTTCTTGAGTTTTGGTAATGTTTTATTTATGTCTCTTATTATCTTTTATTAATGCATGTTGGATTAAGTAAATGGTTTATGATATTGAAATGAGACTAATAGCAAGGGAGCTCTGGGGTTAGGGTTTGCAGCATGAGGAGCGACGGGTGAACTTCACAGGGTGCAGGCGTTGGCCTCTCTGCGGCCAGGGCTCTCTCTATCTTGGGAGAGGTGCCGACGGTTTGATCATATTGATTTACTGTTGATCGAGGGGTTTTTGTACAAGAGGGGGAATTTTCAGGCGGATTGGTAATAGTCGTTTCACCGAGGTTTTTACCGTAGGTTTTTTTTACCAAGGATTTTTACTATGGAGACCAGCGACTTGGTGGATTATTCAAGCGACCATCTAGAGGCTGAGGATATTTGGATAGTTGGGAAGCTATGGGATGAGGTGGAGGCATTGGGCCCGTTGAAGGATTCTGGGGTTTCACCTGGTCTAGCTGATCCTCTACCGTCTACGGTTGGTTTCTCACCCTCATAGGTTTTTGTTCTCTCACTGACATCGATTCAGCAGCGTGATGAGGTGGGCATGGCGCATGAGCCTAAGCATTGTTTTCCCGAGATTGAGGGGGTTTCGTCTTGGAATTATGTTTTACCACTCTTGGGCTCGGAGGAGGGTGAACTGCTATGTAGTGGAGCAGAGGTTGGAGAATCTTCACGGCAGGGAAGGGATTTTGACAAAAGCCAGCAAACGGAACCCTTGATTTGGTTAGTTCAAAACCTACTACAGGAATTAGGCTCCTTCTCAGGTTGCTTGAGCACGCACGAGCAGCGGAGATGTTCCAGCCCTAGCACGGGGTCTAGTAGCAATTATGATGCGAGCAATGAGGGCACAAAGGTGGGATTGGAGAACCCATGGAAAAGAGGGAGGAAGAGATGGGTTAAATCTCGTCACTCAAACTATAACTATGCCCTAGGTGAGGATATAGAGTGGAAACAGGTTTTTTAGATGACGGACCAGAAGCTGGTGGAGAAGGATTAGGGCCAATATTTTGCTTGGAGAAGCATCATGGATTAGGTGGAGGCCAATTGGAATACAAGCCTCGATTATGTGTCAGAGGTAGAAGAGCTTATGCGGAATTGGTTTGCCTTCAATTTTCACAGGGCAGATGATGCTTTGTGGGTGCTCAACAAAAATTGGAATTGGGACCATTTCCTAGTAATGATGCAAGTAGGTAAATGGATGTGGTACCACTATAGGTGTGGCTGCCATGCCTCCCTCTTCATTACTGGTCAAAGAGGCACTTTAGAGGGATCGGAAACATTCTAGGTACATACTTGGAAGGGGATTTCTCTTTCATGCGCACCAAACCAAAGAAGGTTTCATGAATACTGGTTAACCTAAATGTCATCAAAGGTTTGGCAGAATAAATGAAACTGAGTTGGAATCCCTAAACCATTTCACAGAAGCTGGACTATGAGAATGTGTCATTCAAATGTTGAAGGTGTCATGATTATGGACACCTAATAGCCGAATGTAAACTTCCGCTTCGCACTAGGCAGGGAGGTCGACGTCAGTGGTCTTATGGTATTGACATGGAGGTGCCCGTGGGTCATGCCTCATCACCTCTCCAACAACTGGTTCACCTTGACTATGATGAGGATCAAGGTGGTGGAACCTCATGAGAGGAGGATAGGGCTTCGACAAGTCCTGAATTCGTACCAACTGAAATGGTTGAAGTGCATCCTAAGAAATGTCCATTGTTTGTGGGTACTCCTATACCTCCACCTTCTCCTTCCATTAATATTTGTATGAATAATGTATCTTTTGTTGGTTTTGACTGGGTGGAGGGCCTTAAAAAATTGTCTATCAATCCCCATTCCCCGACGTCCCCTCCTCCCCTTGTTCACTTTCCTCCTACCCCTCTGGAGGAAGTTTCTCTTTCTCCTGGACCTGTTTTGGCTCCTTGTGAGGAGGAAGCAACCTCGTCAAGGCCTGAGGCTTCGGATTTGGGCTATCTCCTCTACTAAGGGGAAAAATTGAGAACTGGGGGCCTTGGGAAAGGCAAGGAGCGTCTTTCGAAGGGAAGAGGGAGGACCTATTTCATCTCCAAGGCACAGACTAAAGCAAGGAAGGATCTTCTGGAAGGGAAACAACAATATATTGAGTGAGTGCTTATACTAGTGTGTACCCATAAGAAGGGTCGCTCATGAAAATTATGTCTTTTAACTGCAGGGGTCTGGTTGGTCCCCTCAAAAGATCAGCACTGAAGAGGGTGGTGTTTTTGGAACACCCGGACATCATCCTCCTAAAAGAAACTATGGGCGTTGGTATGGCATTGGTTAGGTGGTGAAGGATAGACTGGAAAGCTGGTTTGTAGGGTGGACTTTTGAAACCCTAGATGTTCGAGGTCATTCTAGTGGGTTGGTATTGGTTGGAACAATAGGAATGTGAATGTTCTAAGCTTGTGGGGGCTAGAATCTATTATTGGGTTCTCCTGCATAGCCCTAGACATAGGTGTTGAGTTTACTGTTTGCAATGTTTATGGTCCCTATCTCAATAGAATCCCTTATTGGGATGCTCTGCTCAGCATTCCCTTTCTTAGAGGGGACTCAATGATTTTGGGAGGAGATTTGAATTTTTTATTGGGTCAGGCGGAATTTTGCAGCACAAATGCTCGTGCTAACCTTCTAACTGGGTTTTTCATTTAGATATTAGCAAAGAAAAATTTGATTGACATTGAACCCATCAAACTCAAACCAACTTGGAGGAATAACTGCTTGGGGAAGAGTAGGGTGGCTAAGCACTTGGACATGTTCTTGGTCTCTTTACATGTGGTGGATAGTTTCTTTCAGTTGAGGCAGTGTGTTGGGGTAGGGGGAGGTTTTTATCATTTCCACATTTTCTTTGAACTTCGTAATGGGTCTCCCAATCCCCCTGGGGCCACTAAAGTTTAATAAAGTCTGGTTGAAAGATGAGTCATTTACTAATCTAGTCTCTTCTTTGTGGGATCCTTTCAATCCTAGATTTCTTCTTTCTACAGCCTTCCAATTTGCTGAAAATATCAAGAGACTAAAAGGGCCTATTAAAGAATGGGCTCATGCAAAGAGGATAAGGGAGGACTTTGAGTTTGTTCAGGTTGAAGCGGATATTTGTAGGATCTATGAACAAGTTGGAGGGGGTCTGAGGACTCAGGAGTCCAAATATTTGTTGGTTAGATTGGAAGGAAGAAGGAATACTCTACTTCTAGAAAAGGAAGAAACCTAGAGACTTAAGAACAGGGAAACTTCGCTGGAGGTTGGGGATGATAATACCAAGTTCTTTCATGCTTATGCTAAGGGGAGGAAGGCTGCGAATACTATTTGGAGTCTTAATGACTCTCAAGGGGAAGCACAAACCACTTTTGATGGAATGGCCAGGGCTGGGGTTGAAGACTTTCAGTCACTTCAGAGCAAACAATCAGGCCACTATTGCAAAAGTGATCAGAGTGGCACAATTGTTCCCTTGTTTTGTGGAAGAGGAAGACAATAGAGTCCTATTGGAGGTAGTCTCTAAGGAAGAATTAAAGGCTTCTCTTCATAGTTTTCAAAAGGATAAGAGTCTAAGCCCTGATGGTTAGATGATTGAATTATTTCTGGGACTTTATGATCTCCTGGGTGTGTATCTTCTTAAATTTGTAGAGGACAAGTGGAGGTCAGGGAGGATCCTGACGAGCTTCAATTATACCTTCATTTCTTTGATCCCTAAGACTAACAATCCTACCTCGTTAAATGATTTCAGACCTATCTCACTATGCAACTATGTTTATAAGATAGTGTCTAAGGTCATTGCAAGAAGACTTAAAGGGATTCTCTCTCAACATATCTCTGGTGAACAGTTTGGGTTCTTAGAAGGGAGGCAAATCCATGAGATTTTGGGAGTTCCACAAGAAGGCCTACACAACATAAAAACCAAAAAACTCAAAGGATTTGTGCTCAAAATTGACCTTTCCAAGACCTATGATAAAGTAAGTTAGCTCTATATTCGTATGCTTCTTACTCATATTGGTTTTGTTATTGGTTTTATCAGGTGGATTATGAGCTGCATTGCAACTGTTTCTTTTTCAGTCGTTATTAATGGGGCGGCCTCTTCTTTCTTTCATTCGGAGAGAGGTCTTAGACAAGGGTGCCCGCTTTCCCCTTTATTGTTCCTCTTGGTAGCAGAAGGGCTGAGTAGGGATTTATGGGAAACCAAAAGACAAGGTACCCTAAGGGGAATACTGGTGGCTCCTAATCTCTTCATTACACATCTAATTTTTGTAGATGATGTCCTAATTTTTTGTACAGGTTCGGTAAGGGATGTTGAAACCCTTCAGGAGATTATAGAGTTTTTCTCCAAAGCTACGAGGATGGAAATAAACTCGGGAAAGTCCACTCTTTATACCAACTTGTTGAGGGAAAATGAATTACAGGATTTTTTAGGGTGTTTTCCCTTCACTCTGCTAGAGGTGGACTTGAGTTTGAAATACCTGGGGTTTCAGCTAAAACCGAATGATTATAGAAATCAATATTGGAAGTGACTTCTCGACAAGATGAAAAAAATACTAAATGGTTGGAACCACAAATGGCTTTCAAGAGCCGATTGGTTAGTCTTGGTGAATTCGGTTTTGGAGGCAATTCTAGTTCATTTGATGGCCCTGTCTTGGATCCCAAAGGGGACTTTGGAAGCTGCTAGGAAAATCTACTTTTGTTTTATGTTGTGTGGGAAAGAAGAAGCTTTTGTTCATCCTTGGGTAAGGTGGGAAATAATAGATCGACCTAAATATTTGGGTGGTTGGGGGCTGAAGAACATCATGATTTTCTCCAAAGCGTTGGAGGTCAAGGGAGGATGGATATTGTTGAATACTGATAGCCTTTGGACTCAAGTGGTTACCCAGAAATACTTAGCCCCTGAGTATGTTGAATATTGGGTGCAATCGTCGATGAAATCGCATGTGGGTGGATCGGTGATTTGGAAGGTTGTGGTTAATTCTTTCCCAGTGATCAAGTCAAATTTGGCCTGGAACATCGGTAATGGGAGAAGGCTTAGGATCAGGGAAGACCTCTGTATTGGGTATGCAAAACGACACCTATTTCTTGAATGTACGGTGGCTGCCTTGAGGGAGAAGGGTATCTTTTATCTTTCGCATTTGGAAAATACGTTCCAGGAAAGGTGATGGGTTCAATCTTGGAGACAGGTAAATACTTTGGGGCTCTTTGAACCAAATCAAGCCGTATTGTCACTTCTTTATCGGGAACTCAACAGGGGAAAAATTATTCTTAGGGACAAAGATGACGAACTGGTGTGGGAAGGTGATCCAGTTGGGTTATATTATCCAAACGCTGGGTATATCAGGCTTAGTGCAGAGGTGATCAATGGGGATCCGGTGTGGTGGTGGAAAAATTTGTGGAAATTCAAGAGCCCTCCAAAAACCTGAGTGTTTATGTGGAACATCCTGGAAAATAAGGTCCCTACGTGGGACAATTTGCAGAAAATAAAAAAACATGGGTTTGGGTGGTGTGTTTTGTGTAAGTCTGATGAAGAATCGGTCACTCATCTCTTTTTGAGATGCCCCTATAGCAGATAAGTATGGTAAGAGTGCTATCAAACTATGGGAACTCTTTGTACCTGGGAGGGACGCTCGGTGGTACATGCATGGGAATTTTGGAATGCAGCAGCTCATCTTAAATCCTTGCTTATTTTACCCATGTTAGTCATATGGGTTATTTGGTTGGCAAGGAACAATTACATCTTCTCGTACTAATCGTGTATGCCAAATATCACAACAGCTCTTTCTTGTGGCTTCTTAGTTGCATTCCCACAGAAAATCAGAGCAGCAAAACAAAGGGAGGCCTTGGTAGTCGAAATTGACAGGACTGTACCGTGGGGTTTTTTGCACGGTGCTACCCAAAACAACATGTGTGGGGGAGGGCCCTATTTTTCCTTTCTGATACACACTACTTTGAGCTCACCATGGGGTTAGGAGAGGGAAGTAATGGCTTTGCTTAATTATTGAGCCTAAAATTGCTTCTGATTTTTGCAACTGAAAATGGGTGCCAAGGAATTAATATTTTGGGGGATTCACTAAATTTCATTAATTGGATAAAAGGGACACAACAATGCAGGAAGCTAAGATTAACAAACATTATTTTTTCCATTTGTGAGTTACAACAAAATTTTGACACTTTCTCATGTCATCATGTTTACAGGGAAAACAACCAAGAGGCAGACAAGGCCTCAAAGGAGGGCCTCCAACTAGCTCTGGGGATTTGGAAGATAAAATAATTTCAGGAGGGGGCGGCATATGATTTCTATCATCGTTCGTTCACATAATGAACACTCCCCAGGGAGTGGGGAGTGGTGCTTCAAATTCAAAATGTTACTATGTGGCCATTTTTTAGCATGTTAACAAAACTATTATGTTTTTGGCTATTTATATTATTGTTTGCCTATTTGCAATAGAACTTGATGTTTTAGCTTTATTTTTGTAATTGCTCCTTAAAACAAAGTTATGGTATGAAGACAATATTTCATGGAACAGTCTATTTTTACCCAGCAATGCACATTGAATGTGCATATGCATAATGTAATTTTGTTCACACCTAATGATATAAAATTACACTTTTTTTCCCAGGAAAAAAAAATTGCGCCATGAATTTTGGCAGGAAAAATATCCAACATAGTGCCAAGTGTAGAGCCAGGATTTGCGCCTAGAAAACATCCAACATAGATCCAAGTATAGAGCTAGGCATAACGCCTAGAATAATGCCAGAAATTTTGAAAGGAACCACGCTAGGAATCACACTCAGTTTAGAGCTAGGAATTGTGTTTGAAAAGTATCCGACATAACGTCAGATATATCAATGTCAATGTCAATGGTCATGATTCATGTGATATCATTTTTGTGTGATGCTATATTTTATTTATGTAGAAGGAATTCATGTCCACAAACAACATAAAATTAGTGCATATATCCCTATGATCACTGAGAGTGTAGCCCCACACACCTCCAATCGAAGCAAGAATGAAGTGTGTTATTCGATCTAAGCATCGACAAAAACAATCACTGGGATCCATGACCTTCACACCAAGCACCATACTCTATAATTCTCCTAACTTGCTTGCACACACTAAATGTCACAATTTAACATGCAAAGACACCACGTCAACAAATATTTATCCCCAATTGTGTCCTATGGCCCGATAGATGGATTATGGGCCCCAAAACAAATGTTGCAGTGTCCCCATACCCCATAATGTGAATAATTTAAAAACAATTCTTCAAGTATCCTTGTTCTTCTTTAAAAACACAGGGCATGGCCATTAACAAATGCTTCAACATTTATTATCAGGCTTAGAAAGCACTGTAACAATATTTCCGCCCTTCACAGATCCCTTCTGCGATGAGAAACACCAATTCCGCATTGAACCTGTTATTTGTGTACTTCACCCTCTGCACTTCCACTTTCTTCCTTCCACCTACGAAGCTCGAGAATTGAAAACACCATGTGTGACAGAGATACTCGACCACTCTTCTGCCTTCCAACTTCCACGCTTCCACTTTCCGCCTTTTCGACCTCATAACTCGGGAATCGGAACAGTAACATTCGACGAAAAAGTTCAACCATTATTCTGCCTTCCACACTTCCACTTTCCTCCTTTCGCTCAAAACTCATGAATCATAACTTTAACATTCGACGGAAAGGTTCAATCATTATTCCACCTTCCACACTTCCACTTCTCGCCTTTCACTCAAAAATTTGGAATCAGAAATTTAACATTCGACAGAAAGGTTCAATCATTGTTCCGCCTTTCGCACTTCTACTTTTCGACTTCTACATTGGTTTGGAAGTCGGAAACTTGACTTTTCCTCAGACTTTTCATTACTTTTCCTCTTTTTGCAAGCGGATCCCGGGGTGCAGAAAACTAACTTTCTGCCTTGTTCCACCTCCTTTTTTATGGTTTCTGCCTTCCACTTTCCTTAAGCGGATTCCAAGGGGCAAAAACACTAAATCACATGCATTCTGATCCTGCCACCAAGAATTTAACCTCCAAGGACTTATACAAGGCATATATAGGAGTAAAATGCATAGAAACATACATAAGTAAACCTCTACTTAATCATCAACAAGCATTCAACATGAACATAGCAATTCATAGACAAATACATGGCATAAACAGGCATAACAGAGATACTTATTCAACAGTAAATCCTACTTCATTCATTGCAAGCATTCATCATCATCAATTCATCATATTCATTCATTCATTCATAAGCAAATACAATGCATAAACAAGAATGACAAAGAATACTTCTATTGATGATGGATTTATCCTGCAACTAGTTATGTGGCTGCAATGTTCCACCCAACCATAGGCCATTTGTGTTCATCAATCACTCAACACAACTACCACCCCCGATATGGACATGATTTCCACAAGGAACTAGGGAACAACAGACTTACACACATCCAGATCATAACACACACAGTCAAGCCAACACACAGTTGGGTTTCACAGACTGTCCAGCCAAGCCAATATACAACTGGATTTCATAGGCTAATAAGGAAATGACTCACACACATCAAAACATAGTTAAACCAACCTACAGTTGGGTTTCTCATACTGCTAAGGCGATGGAAAAGTATAATTGCTAAGCAAGTGAGCTCAACCAAAAAGCTATGGACACCTACACCTGATCTTTCAAGCTTGGAATCCCACAATACCTGCACCACCCAACACAAGGAAGTATTCCCTTCACTGCTACACACTTTCCTCAAGCCATGCCTTCCCTTCCAGTTCTCTTCAAGGTGTGCATAAAGGATTTGCCAGACCCTCTTGATCTGTTTGTGAGGTTCCTCCCTCCACTAGATTTATCAGCCAATTATGGGCCTCTACCACTTCTAAGTCTTTCAAACCAAAACAGAGATGCACATCACAGCAATCAACATGGAAAACACAGCAACATAGGCTCCACTCTGTAACACAAAGAAAAATAGGGTTCCACACCACAATGGACCACAATGTAGATGGAATGAACAATTACAAATAGAGAACCTTCTTCACAACCCTAGAGACTGAACAATGCATAATCGTGAGCAAACAAGTGGTGGTAGAATCGTATGGTGTAGTGGTTCAAACAAACCAAAACATTCAGCTGAATACTCGCATTAACAGACTTGGCACGCAAATTCTGGTTTTACTTGCTTCAAACGCAAGAATACGGCCTCTATGGACTACAGGCTTGTTCAATCACGAAATTGACTACCATGCCTTGCTCTGCCCAAGCCATTAACTGCCTCAACCATTTTCCTGCAAGAAAATTGAATGACTGAGTACCAGGAACGAACTAGGGTGGATGAGCTAACGAACATGCAACTTTTACACAGATCTACAGTTGAGATCAACCAGCAAACAGATTGATGGTGCACAATGATTTCACTGAGTGAACTAGCGCAGACAAAGAAAACTTTGGCAGGCGCGATAATTTATGAAATCTGCTTTAGTTTATTTGAGGTCCATCGTTGATCTAGATCCAACTGATGCTAGTTCATTTCGCTAGCTAACTAGCAAGTTGTTTAATAGAAGCTAGCAGGTGCGAAATTTCTATCCAAAAGGATTCATTATGTCTCGCGTCTGCTGGGCGACTTAGACAACAAATCAATGAAGGTTTTAATGTTGATTAAACTAGGTTTTGTGAGGATTGAACTTGCAATCACTCACCTGGCATCTGTTGGTTTAACTCCCTCCCTATTCCTCTATGAAATCATGCCCCCATCTCTTTCACATCACAGTCCCATAGCTAGTTGTGGTATTTTATCAAATTGCATAGTTACATGATACATCAAAATATATAGTGTCTGACTCAGCACCATAATCATAGGTATCGACCTTGATCACCTATACACAAAACACAAAATCGATGGCAGGGCCTTGGCCTTGAGCTCCTCACCATGATTTAATTATAACATATACATCATGTACAATTTAAATACCATGGGGTCAAAACCGCGGTATTACATTCCCCTCCCCCTTACAACACCACTGTCCTCAGTGCTTTACAAAATTGAACAAAATTGGATGTGTCAATCGCATGGAATCCTCCAGCTCCCACATAGCCTCCTCGGGACCGTAGTGCTCCCACTGCACCTTCACCTGTCCAACGGCTCGATTCCGGAGCACTGTGACCTTTCTGTAGAGGATGCGCAATGGCTTGGTTTGGAATTCTCCCTCGGGTTCCACCTGAATCATATCCTAATTTATCACATGATTAGGATCATGTACATATTTCTTAAGCAAAGAAATGTGAAAAACATTATGAGCTCTAGCGCTAGCAGGCAATGCAAGTCTATATGCAACTGGACCTATTCTTTCAAGCATTTCAAATGACCCACAGTATCTAAGTGTCAATTTGGGACAACTTCCAAGCTTCAAGGAACTCTTCCTTTCCCTCACTCTAAGGTAAACATGATCCCCAACACTAAACCCTCTATGCACTCTATGCTTGTCTGCATAGCTTTTTTTTCTATCTTGGGCTTCTTTTAGGTTCTGCCTGATTTTTTTAACCTCTTGCTCCATTTCCTTGAGCAAATCTGGCCCAAGCACAATCCCGTTCACTGGATTATCCCAAGTCACAGGTGTCCTACACCTTCTTCTATACAAAGATCCATATGGAATCATCCCCAAGGATGCTTGTCGTCCATTATTATAAGCAAACCATGGTAATTTTTAAGGATTCTAATATTATAATTAAGTATAGTATTCTAGGCGATTGTTTTGGATTGAAAAAAACATGTTTATAGACAGGTAGGCGAATATTAATTATGAAACATATAATTAGCAATGAAATGTGTAAATTTTGAAGAATATTATGATTAAAAAAACATATTTTATGTAAATATAGGCGATATTAGAGACTAAAAATGACCAAATAGCGAATTTATTTTTTGAAAAAAAACCCAAAAATAGCCAATTGGAAAAAAAATTCCCCTAAAAATTACCCTGGAGCAAACTCTACCAAGTGTAAATAATCTTCCCACTTGGTTGGTTTGTCCATCACATACATACAAAGCATGTCTTCCAACACTTGATTCAATCTCTTTGTTTGTCCATCAGTCTGAGGATGTTAGGCAGTGTTGAAGTTCAACTTTGTACCCAAATCTGCAAACAAACCCTTCCAAAAATTGGAAGTGAACTTAGGATCCCTATCAGAAACTATTGCCTTAGGCAATCCATACAATCTGAAAATCTCCTTCATGAAGATTTTTGCAATGGCATCATTTTTATATGTGGACTTAATTGGTATAAAATGTGATTCCTTTGTCAACTTATCCACCACAACCATGATGGAATCATGTTGCCTCCAAGTCATTGGCAATCCTGTAATGAAATCCATGGAAACAACTTCCCATTTCCATTTTGGAACTGGCAAAGGCTGCAACAAACATGTTGGGTGTTGATGCTCAACCTTCACCTACTGACATTTCATGCACTTTGAAATATACTCAGCAATGTCTTTTTTCATTCCTGCCCAAAAATAAAAACTTTCTGGTTGTAGCAATTGTTTTCTGATATCTTGGGTGACCAGAATATGGAGCTTAATGGATCTCATCCATAAAAATTCTCCTTAAATCTGTAACATTTGGAATATAAATTCTATTTTTATAAGTAAGAAGTCCATCTTCTTCCAATTCATATCCCTCATACCTCTTCTCAAGACTTTCCTGTTGCAATTTATCTTTTACCTGTACATACATTTCATCTTCAACAGTACGATTAACAATCTATTGTCTCAATTCTGATTGGCAAATACTAAGAGATGCCACACGCATTTCATTCACCTTCCTGCCGAGTGCATCAACCACTTTGTTTTCTTTTCCTTTTATGTGTTTGATTTCAAAATCAAACTCACATAAAAACTCCAGCCATCTAGCTTTCCTAGCATTTAGAGTTGGTTGATCAAACAAACATTTTAGACCACAGTGGTTTGTCCTTAACTCAAACTTTCTACCCATTAAGTAATGCCTCCACATCTTGAGAGCATGTACTATGGCTACAAGTTCTAAATCATGAGTGGCATAGTTCTTCTCATGATCCATCAAATTCCTTGACTCATAGCATACCACGTGCTTGTCTTGCATAAGAACTCCTCCAAGCCCTTGACCGCATGCATCAATACACACCACAAAATATTTTTCTGGGTCTGCCATTTTCAAAACTAGTGCACTTGTGAGAATATTCTTCAACTGTTGGAAGCTTTCTTCACACCTTGGTGTCCATTCAAACCTCGTCCCCTTCTTTTGCAAAGAAGTGATGGAATGTGCAACCTTGGAGAATCCTTCAATGAATCTCTAGTAGTATCATGCAAGTCCCATAAAAGATCTTACATCTGTCACATTTCTTGGGGTAGGCCAATTCATAATGGCCTCAATATTTTCAGGGTCTACAGATATCCCTCCATTAGAGATAATGTGACCCAAATAATGAATCATGTCTTTGTAAAAGTCACACTTGCTCAACTTTTCATACAACTTATGCTCCCTTAGCAATTTCAAAGTCAGCCTCAAATGTTCTTCATGCTCTTCCTCATTCTTAGAATAAATAAGAATGTCATCAAGGAAAACAAGAACAAACTTATCTAGATACCTACTTAAAACACTATTCAGGAGGCACATAAATGTTGTCGATGCATTTGTGAGACCAAATGGTACCACTACAAACTCATAATTTCCATACCTTGTTATAAATGTTTTCTTATGAATGTCTTCATCCTTGATTCTTACCTAATGGTAACCATACCTTAAATCAATATTGGAAAATACCTTTGCTCCTCTCATTTGATTAAAGAGGTCATCAATTCGAGGTAAAGGGTATTTATTCTTCACTGTAACTTTGTTCAGTTGTCTGTAATCAATACACAACTTGATTGTACCATCTTTATTCTTCACAAACAGGACTGGTGCTCCCCAAGGAGACACACTCGGCTTGATATACTTCTTTTCCAACAACTCTTGCAGCTACATCTTCAACTCTAGCAATTCCGGTGTGCTCATCCTGTAGGGTGTCTTGGACACTGGTGCTGCTCCTGGCACAAGTTCAATGGTGAAATCAAATGTCCCTATTTGGAGGAATCCCAGGAATTTCATCAGGAAAAACATCCCTGAATTCCTGCAAAACATGAAAGTCCTCCAACCTAGGAGTTTCATTATCTACTGCCTCTAACACATGGGTTGCATACACTCTACAACCTTTCCTACATAACTTCTTCAGCTGCATTGCTGAAATATGCCTAACGGAAATCACCTTTGGAAGGTCTCTTACAACCCTTAAGTTGCCTTCTTCATCTAAGCACTCAAAAGTCTTGTTGTAACAATCAAGCTTTATTCTGTGTCCTTCCAACCAATCCATTCCAATGAGAATATCATATGAACCAAGTGGTAGAACATTCATATCTACACAAGTGACTAGCCCATTCATGACTAATGGGCGTTTCCTCACCACTTCACAAACTTTCCTCTTAGTTCTAGTGGCTAGCTGAACTAACCATGATTTGCTATGATTTAACTTCTTAAAAGAATACAATCTCAACATCTCTAGGAGTAATATAATTGTGAGTAGATTGAGGGTCAATCAAAACATAAACAAATTGCGCATCAGTCTTACCTGCAACTTCAACCATAGTTGACTGATGATTTCCCTAGCAGTCCTCCAATGCTGCATAAATCCTAGGGACTATCCTTGCCACTTGACCCACTATTTCAACTTCTTGAATGTTATTAGCTTGCCTCACAATTCCATTCCTCAAGTGGACAATTTCTGTGCAGACGGGGTCCCCCACATCTCCAGCATTGGAGTGCTCCTCTGATCTCTTTTGTATTTCTTGACTTGTTATCCATCGCTTTGGTTGGCTTAGTCACAGCTTGTGATGGCTGCTTTTGCTGGTTTTGGGAGTGAGAAGGTTTGAAACCTTTCTTCCTTTGGTCAGTCTTCTCATTTCTCTTGTCCTTCCATGCCTTATTGGTAATCAGGTTTTCCTTTGTTCTGATCATAACAATACTTGGCCTTCCTGATAGCCTCTTCTAGAGTTATGGGTTTATCAAATTCAATTCTGTCTTTGTAAGACTGAGGAAACCCACTTAGAAAACGCTAGATTTTCACTTTGTCATCTCTAATGTACCTGACATACCTCAACAACTCCAAGAATTTATTTACATACTATTCCATGGTTTGTTGCCCCAATCTTAGCTCATGAAATTCTTTAATCTTATCATCATAGTACATATTAGAGAGGTACTTCTACCTGAAAAACTTCTTGAACTGCTTCCACACAATATTCCTTTCACTGATCTTCTTCACTTGCCTGAAGTGCTCCCACCATATGGATCCTCTTCCAGTCAAATTGAAGATGGCTACCCTAGCCTTCATATTTACAGAGTAGTCTTGGACTTAGAAATATTTTCTCATCCCAAGAAGCCAAGCTTCAGCTTCTTGACCGTTCTTTATCTCACCATCAAGTGTAGGAAGCTTAGCCTTCTTGAATTCATCATGTGATCTATTTCTGTAGTGCCTCTTTCTCTTATCTCTGTGAGATGAAGAGCTTGAACCCCCAGTGGATCCTTCAGAGTCAAATGATCCATTAGAAGACCTTTTTCTTCTTCTAGCACCGCTCCTACTTCCTTCTAGATTTACTGCTCAATGCCGAGAGTTCATATGCCTTTGGATGTTTGTCAAACTCTGCAGCATGGCCTCATTCAGTTGATTCTACTCTTCCTGAGCTTTAACCAACCTTTCATTATCTACCCTGTAACTTTGCATCTCCACCCTTCAGCTTCTCAGCGTGGCTGCAATATCTAGCGGAGTTTCTTGAAATATTCTCCCATTGGACTCTGTTTCAGCGTTTCCAACTCTGACGTTTTTCCCCGTAGCATCTTCCCCGTGCTCATAGGGATCTTGCACATCATTCATGCCATAGGTTCTCATGACTGAACCAAAACCCACTTTTCAACTACACTGTGACTCAAAAAAAATGTGTTAATCAAACACACTGTTAGACAATCTTAGAATTCAAAAACACTTACCAACTATTCACTTGGCCCATTTAGGCCCTGTGTTGCAACCAGTAGCTCTGATACCACAATGTAGTGTACTACAATGTTGGTATCAGAGGGTACTATAAACTTCTTGTTGGCCCGTTCAGACCCAATGCTGCAACCACAACTATGATACCACAATGTAGTGTACTACAATGTTGGTATCAGATGGTATTATTAACTTTTTGCTGGCCCGTTCAGGCCCAATGCTGCAACCGCAGCTCTGATACCACAATGTAGTGTCCCCATACCCCATAATGCAGATAATTTAAAATATTTGCTTCAAGAATATGTGTTCTTCTTTTGAAACACAGGGCATGGTCGTTAACACATGCTTCAACATTCATTCTCAGGATTAGAAAGCACTGTAATAGTCTTTTCGCCCTTCACAGATCCCTTGTGCAACCGGAAACACCAATTCCACACTGAACCTATTCTTTCTGCATCTGCCCTCCACACTTCCGCTTGCAAAGCTCGGGAATCGGAAACACCATGTGCAACGGAGATACTCAACCACTCTTCCGCCTTCCGCGCTTCTGCTTTCCGTATTTCCGACCTTGGAACTCGGGAATTGGAACTGTAACATTCGATGAAAAATTTCAACCATTATTCCGCCTTCCGCTCGAAACTCGGGAATCAGAACTTTAACATTCGACGGAAAGGTTCAATCATTATTCTGCCTTCCACACTTCTGCTTTCCGCCTTCCACTCGAAACTTGGGAATTGGAACTTTAACATTCGACAGAAAGGTTCAATCATTATTTTGCCTTCCACACTTCCTCTTTCCGCCTTCCATAGTGGTTCAGAAGTCGAAAACTCAACTTTTCCTCGGACTTTTCGTTACTTTTCCACTTTCTGCATGTGTATCCCGAGGTGCAGAAAACTAACTTTCTTCCTTGCTCCACTTCCCTTTTTCCGGTTTCCACATTCCACTTTCCTTAAATATATTCCAAGGGGCGGAAACACTAAATCACATATTCCAGGATTTTAGCCTCCACGGACTTAAGCAAAATGCATTGCAAAAACATAAGGCATATATAGAAGTAAAATGCAGGGAAACATACACAAGTAAACCTCTACTTAATCATCAACAAGCATTCAACATGAACATAGCAATTCATAGACAAATACATGGAATAAACGGGCATAATTGAGATACGTATTCAACAATAAATCCTACTCCATTCATTGCAAGCATTCATCGTCATCAATTCATCATATTCATTCATTCGGTCATTCATTCATAAGAAACTATAATGCATAAACAAGAAGGACAAATAATACTTATCTTGATGATGGATTTGTCCCGCAATTATATATGTGGTTGCAATGTTCCACCCAACCATAGGCCAGTTGTGTTCATTAATCTCTCAACACAACTTCCACCCTTGAGTTGGGCATGATTTCCACAAGGAACTAGGGAACAACAAACTTACACACAGCCAAATCATAACACACAACTGGGTTTCACAGACTGTCCATCCAAGACAATATACAATTGGGTTTCATAGGATACTAAGGCAATGGCTCACACACATCAAAACATGGTCAAACCAACCTACAGTTGGGTTTCTCAGACAACTAAGGCAATGGAAAAGTATAATTGTTGAGCTAGTGAGCTCAACAATTAAAGCTATGGACACCTACACCAGATCTATCTAGCTTGGCATCCCACAATACCTCCACCACCCAACACAAGGAATTATTCCCTTCACTTCTACACAGTTCCCTCAAGCCATACCTTCCTTTCTAGTTCTCTTCAGGGTGTGCATAAAGGATTTTCGAGCCCCTCTTGATCTGTCTGTGAGGTTCCTCCATTCACTAGGTTTATCATCTAATTCTAGACCTCTTCCACTCCTAAGTCTTTCAGACCAAAACAGGGATGCACATCACAACAACCCACATGAAAAACACAGCAACACAGACTCCACTCTGTAACACAGAGAAAAACAGGGTTCCACACCACAATGGACCACAATGTAGATGGAATGAACAACTACGAACAGAGAACCTTCTTCACGACCCCGGAGAGTGAACAATGCATAATCGTTAGTGAACGAATGGTGGTAGAATCGTATGGTGTAATGGTTTGAATGACCAAAACATTCAGATGAAGACTCAGGTTAACAGATTGAGCATGCAAATTCTGGTTTTATTTGCTTCAGAAGCGAGAACATAGCCTCTGCAGAATATAGGCTTGTTTAGTCATGAAATCGACTGACATGCCTTGCTCTACCCAAGGCATTAACTGCCTCAACCATTTTCCTACAAGAAAATTGAATGAACGAATACTAGGAATGAACCAGGTTGGACGAGCTAACGAACAAGCAACTTTAACACAGATCTACAGTTGAGATCAACTATCAAACAGATCGACGGTCCACAACGATTTGGCTGAGTGAACTAGCTTGGACAAGGAAAACTTTGGCAGGAGCGATACTTTATGAAATCCGCTTTAGTTTATTTGAGGTCCACCGTTGATCTAGATCCAACGGTTGCTACTTCATTTCGTTGGCTAACTAGCAAGTTGTTTAATATCAGCTAGCAGACACGAAATTTCTATCCAAAAGGATTCATTATGTCTCGCGTCTACTAGGTGACCTGGACAACAAATCAACGAATTTTTTTATGTCGATTAAACTGGTTTTTGTGAGGATTGAACCTGCAATCACTCACCTGACATCTATCGGTTTAACTCCCTCCCTATTCCTTTGTGAAATCATGCCCCCATCTCTTTCACGTTGCAGTCCCATAGCTAGCTGTGGCTTTTTATCAAATTGCATAGTTACATGATACATCAAAATATATAGTGTATGACTCAGCACCATAACCATAGGTATTGACCTTGATCACCTATACACAAAACACCAAATCAATGGCAGGGCCTTGGCCTTGAGCTCCTCGCCATGATTTAATTATAACATATACATCATGTACAATTTAAATACCATGGGGTAAAAACCGGGGTGTTACAAATGTTATGGTCTAAGACCATTGCTTTTCACATCAAACCATGGGACATGTATTGAGAACCGTCCTTGGTAGTTTAAACCTCAAAATACTAACAGTATTATAATTAAAAGCCAAAATTCCTTATGGAGGGCATGTATGTTAGTTTGGGGGCTCATAAATGGACCATGAGATCCTTACGAAAATATGTAATGTGAGATTTTATATGTGGACCTATACCAAGGAATGGGCCTTTAGAACCATCCTTAGTTTGCTAATCCTCAAAATGATAACCATATATCACATGTATGATAAATATTCCTTACAAGAGCTCTATGTGGTGGCCTAGAAGACCGTGCATGGACCACGAGACCTATATGGAATTGGTAAAGACTTAAACTGGGCTTAATTTAAATATTGGTTCATAACAACCATCCTTAGTGTTACAAATCTTGGTATGCCCACCATATTCCTCTTGCAGGTTAAATTTTTCCTATGAAGGGCTTATGTGATAACTAAGGCCCTACACATTGCCCATGAGCCATAGAGAAAAATATTGGTGTAAGGCTTTGTCTTTTTGCATTGGACTATTGAATGGGAAATGAGAACCACACTTAGCATACCAAAGCTTTAAATGAGCACCATATCCCTCTCACATGAAAAACTATGGTGGCTCGAGGCCCCACACATCACCCATGAGCCTCAAGGACAAATGTTATGGTGAAACAACCTATATCTTGGCACCAAACCATGTCTTAGGCACTAAAACTAACTTCTAATGTGGAAAACCTCAAAATCACCACCATAATGAACTCGAAGGATGAGATTTACTACTAATTTCCTATGTGGTTGTTGTGGCCCCATGCATGACCCATGAGCTCCACAGAAAAATGTTATAGCTCAAGACCTTGACTTTCAACCCTAAAACATTTTATGATTCTGAATACCATTTATGGTTTTCTAAAGCTTGAAAGAGACACCACATCTCACCCATATTCCAAAGTTTTCCTTTGTAGAACTTTTGTGGTGGTCCAAGGTCCCATGTATGGACCACGGGATCCAAAGACAATTATCATGGGCCAATAACTGTTATTTTTGTATCAACCCTAGCTTGGACACCAAGAAGCATCCCCATTATAGGATCATATATCGTTGACATGATGAAGATTCCATTTGTAAGGTCTGTGTGGTGGTGGAACATTGAAGGAGTGGTTGATTTTTTATGAAAGCGTTAGAACTAATTAAGATGCCATTAAAGGTGTAATCCCCAAAATAATAATACTAATAATAAAATGGCATTTGATAAATACTTATGCGAATACAATGGACCATTACAATGCCCTTGACCATCGCATAACATGAATCTGCATAGAAGATATCTAGTCTACATGTCAGATATGGTCATCATTTTGAAAACTATGGTTCAAAGAGCTGAAAAAAAATTCTTATATCCCCTAAATTGGAAGCTTTAGATGTATTAAATTATTATTTTAAGTCTGAGATTCATAGAAATAACATTTTTATATGCTAGATATATTCTACAACTATTCCCTTTGGAAAATAATCAAAGGGTTTCTTGATGCATATGTTGTAGGTTCGAGACTATTGGACCGAATGATCAATTCCAAGAAAAAACAGACAAAATGAGCCTATAATTAACAGTAGGTGATACTGTCAATGATACATTTCCAAATCGGTTGTATCTCTTTAGCTTGTAGTCAATTCTCTCTCGAGTCTCTTCTAGTAGTTAATTATTTTAGAGTTGCTTCTTTTAGAGAAGAAGCAACTCTAAAACATGCCCCACCAAAGTAGATGCATCACACTATGGAACAACTCATACATGCATACAACATCCACCGTAGTTTGTAAAGTCATTGTGTTCTATAGGTACTTTCTATAGCCCACATGGTTGAGGTGTGATAAAACCAACATGGACCCATCTTAATTCGTGATGTACAAAGTACCATAAGGGATAATAAAAAATTGTAATTTAATTAAATGTTATTTTAGATAATTTTCATAAAAAAATAATGCAAATTGAGTCGAAATAAGTAGTGAACTCCATAAGAAAAAAATACCTTCCATCTATTTGGTACCCATAAAACTCTATATATTTAAAGTATAATGAAAAACAAAATATCTTAACAATTGCACTTGAAGGTGCAATAAGTACACCCTTGTTACATGAAGACGCTCAAATGCTTTATTTTTAAATTTCATTGGGGATTGGAATAATGTGAAATTTAGATATTAAAAATTCACATCCCCTTGGAATTTCACAAGGGTAACATTCATTTTTTGTTGTTTGCTAAGCGTTTTTTAAAGAAAAGCAACGAGCAATGTTATTTTTTTAGTAGTGTTTCATACACCGATGAGCAAGATTTGTCCATTTGGGGAGAAGTTAGGAATGATATAATGACGAGATGGCCAATTTTTTTAAAGCAAGTACCCACAAGGGATTTGAACTCGTGACCATCTTCTCATCTCAATTACTCATTACCAATTGATCTAACCCTTGTGGGTGATGAGATGGCCAATTAATGTTATTGTAGCATGATAGTTTGGGTGAGATCATTATTCATGGGCATCTTTTCCTTCAGAAACAAAATCATGGGAATGTGTAGTGTTTGGCTCACAAATGGAAGGGGACACATATGTCAAAAATATGTTTCAATATGAGGGGAGATTTTTAGATTATTTTTAAATTGTGACAAGGAAGATGACTATCCCATGGGCGCACTAACATTCTTTCATAACAATTGTGAATATTAACCCTAATAATCCCATGGGACGTAGAAACCTTTATTATAACCAACATCAAGCACCTCAAGGTCGTGTAGCCTAGATTGCAGGTAGTAGTTGTCCCTCCCTAGAGAAACTAACCCTTACCATCTAGAGGTTTGAGTCGTTCGACGCGCGTTGTGATATTTTTAAGGTAAATACAAGCGAACACATACCTTTTTGGAGGGGCAAATGTTGCGGTTAAATATGTTTTGGAATGCCATTATCGTGAAGTGAACTGGCATGTCGTTCATCCCACTTTACTAATTGTGTTATCGAAATAGATGATCGACAAGGGAAGATGCGAAGTGCATAGAACAAATGGTATGATGATTACATTACCGATGCTTTGTCTATTTTTTTAGAGATGCAGTTGTTTTTGCTTTTTTTTCTTAATTCATTTTCCATGTAGAGCATCTCAATTTGTGAATAATATTTTTGTAGACAATTAGTTTGTTTTGTCCCCAGATAATGGAGCCTTTAATGTTCATAGAGACTTTGGGAATAGTTGTCCTTCTTGATCTATAAATTATAATTTTTTGCTTTTTAAGAATTTGGTGCTATCTAGTAGTTTAATGATGGCAAGAAAAATTTGAACAATGCACCTCTTCCATAGAAATGCCTTTACTAGTTAACCATTGATAATCCCTCGCCTCTCTCATAGTAACGCCTTCACTAATTACCCATGCGATAATCCCTAAATTATCTTAAATTACCGACGCAGTTCTAGAGTTTTACTTCCTTTCATGGATCTATAAGTTTTGTACCCTCTTTGAATAACATTTGTTTTGGTGTCCTACACTCCATCCTATTCTGCTCTACACATCTGTTTACAACACCTACCCCTCCGTTACCATTATGCCATTAATGATTACAAAAGTGTTGATGTTGTTGGTCGGAGAGTTCTACACTATTTAATTCACATGCCTTATAACGTGGACTGGATATCCCGCCCTTAATCTCCACAGCACTTTGATGGCACTTCTTACCGCTAACTATGAAATGCACAAAGGAATGAAAAGACTCAATCTTTTCTTTTAAACAAGATGCATCATCCCTACGTCTCATCTCTCTGCCAATTTCATACCTTCCTCTGCCTACAAAGACTAGCAGTAACAAGCTTTTTGGCATAGGTGGGATTGTTGCCATCTTTAGTTATGTTAATATTTTGGAAATAAACATATATTCATGATATAGTCATATAGATCTTACTGTAAATGATTGAAGATACTAAGTAAATCGTACTTATATATATATATNAGAGCGAGTAAACACAGAATCAAGAAAAAGTAAATATAGTGTCTTGTTCATAGGGTAATGGCCCAGGTATTGTTAGAATTTCAACCATTAAACTTTTATGGACTAAACTAGTCATTTTTAAGGTTTTAAATACTGCAATAAGGTTCTAAGTAGTGATTAGATCTCTTTCTTTGTTGTTGTAACTCAAATAAACCCTATTATAGAATCCAAAAAATTGTTTCGAAACAAACTTTTCATGCATCCACAAAACTCAAAAATTTCATAAACAAATATAATTTGATATCATCATTCGATGGCAGGTCCTTCCATAGAAAAATATTATTTTCTTTTATTGTATCATAATGTGTCTCCCTTTTTGAAATTTCTGGTGTTTGTTTGTCTTGAGAGGTATTGTTTACCAAGGAGTCATGAGTAAGTTTTCCTTTTTGGGGGCAAGATTACAATTCTGGCACAACCATAGAAATTAGGGTTTATCATGTTGTTTTCTCAAGTTCATGTAGGCCCTACACATTCTAGTGTAGTCTCCATGCACATGTGTTTTCAACCGTAGAATTCACTCACAAGGTTGAAGGTGCATATTCTGGAATGTGTGCTCCAACAAATAGCAAGTAGGTATACTTCTACTCTGCAATAACCAATATAATCTCTTCAAGAATATCACTTGAAATTTTATTGAATTCACTACAATACAATTTTTATATAATTTTTTTTCCTTAATATCATCTCATTTCCAATAGAACCTACCAAATAAGTTGTAGAACAATTTTAAACATTATACTCTTATCATAATTTAGGGTTTCCACAGTCACAACTTTAATTCCGAGAGATCAATCCAAAGATCCACTCCACTCGCAACTCAGTAGCTCCAATGCATTTAGTCTTTACACAAAGCCTTCAAGAGTGATACTCACCTCATACCGCATGGAATAGTCTCCCCAAAATGTAAGTCGCAACAATACAATGGCTCTAGGGTATACTTGGAGTTTATGCACCATTTTCTTGGTAGAAACACTCAACATGTAGAAATCTTCACTCTTCACATAACATGAGGGTCTTCACGAATCCTAGAAGGTCATGACTATTCTTCAACTGTACCAGTATTCAATGTAGTTTTGGTTAATTTGTGTGCAAAGAGATGCACAACTCAATAACAATTGCATTGTGACTCCAAAACTAACTAAAATATTCAACAACATTCAACACCATGATTGCTTTGTGATCACTTAATGATGGACCAAAATATAGGCGCTTTTCAAAATCCTTCACCAATTCATATCCTTGAGTATCCACTGCATAAAATGTATATCCGGTCATGACAATAATAGGAATTGCCCCTTGCAAGTGCTCATATAGCCATCCTTTTAATTGAGGCAAAATATATTATTCCAGTGACTTGAGGGAGGTATAAAACTTCACAGAATTTGAGCAATGTGTTTTCATCTAGGATTAGGTAATGAGAAACATCCATCGAAAGGTGGGAAGATCTCTTACTCATGGAGAGAACAAACAAATAAAATGCTAGCAAATGTGTCCATGCTCACGACATTCTCTACTTCCACAAAATCGCATAGAGGGAATTCACTACCTCCATAAAATCTCCACATTAGGTTTTAATATCAAATCACAACATGCAACAATAGAACACCGTCACAAAAATAATATCAAAAGAAATTATTTCTTGTGATAATGGTATTTTCACTATATATATTGTTCACTTGTTCTTTTAACCTTAATATGATGATCTGTATGATAGGTTATTGATGCGATGATACTTTATAATTTCACTTCTTTTGATGAAAGATAATGATGATGTTATTCTTATTATATTTTAAATTTATATATATTGGAAGTTGTTGATGATCTTTTCATGGAAAAATAATATATATGATGATATTACTACTTTGGATTATTGTTGTCTGTACTTGTTAAATTTCTTCATAAATGCTATGCAATTAATTTCAATAATTGCATCTACAGTTAATTTGAATGTTTCATTATGTTATTTCAAAACTATGAAGTAAATGATATATGAGAACTATTGAAATTAATGAATAATTATAATAATCTGATAACAATTGGATATGACTCTAGGTGTTAAATAGCAAGCCTAATGTGGTGATAATAAGGAAGCAAAACTACGAGCTAAAACGGAAGCCCACAATGTCCTAGATCTAGAAGCAACATTGGAGGTAAAACTTGGCAATAAGTTGAAAATCAATTTTGATGCTAATGCTACTACATAGAGGATCGTTTTGAGACATTTGTTTGAGACGAAACTTTTAATTAATATTTGGGCTACCAAAAATTTAAGATTGGAAAGGTAACATCGAGCCAACGGGAAAAGCACGTGGTGCATTGATAGGTTGCTCTGGCTATCTCGCATTTGATGCTCTATTGTACAATCTCAGAATTGCTTTGTTTCAGATTCCTAATATCAAATCTTCTCCACTCCTCTTTTACATAGCAACCCAACCCAATGAATTTTTCTCTTGCTTTCTCTTAACTAGAGGCCACAGTTCTTATCCTTCGGTTTGGATGCCATAACCCATTTTCCCTGCAGAAGAGGAGTATAAAGCCAACGCATTCAACGGTGCTATGATATTCATCTCAAATCTGCGCCAAGTCTACAACCCCCATCTTTCTTGTAAAGAATTTCCTAGTGATTGAAATACTATGCTTCCTGGGTCATTTACCTTAAGTTGGGCATTCCTTTCATATCCAATTGCAGATATGTAGCTCCCAGTAGCGGACTCAACGGACCTCCATCAACGAAGCAATTTTTTGAAGATATGCTCCAAAGTTGGTTTTGCTTCAAATTTGATGGGTTTTTAAAAAAAATGATGAAACCCTATGAAATTGTGAGATGTTCTGGTGCGGGCCGTTGATTTCCTGTTTGTTATTTTTGTCGGGCCCTCGAGCTCGATCTCCAAATGGGAAAGATTCAAAAACTGGATCAAGGACTACTTTGATTTTCCTCTCCAGTGCCACCAGTAAGCTCTGCGTGGGCATGCACAAGTCGACCAAGAGTATTCACCACAAATATGCGGCAAGTCCACAAACCCCGGTTTTCTCAAACCCTTAAAACCCTTCAAATCCTTGATCTTGATTCTTGCTCATTTAAAACTCAAGATCAAATCCAGATTAAATCCCTAGATCTGTTGTAGTAGGAAGGCCCTAAGAATTATCTAGTATCCATCTAGATCATGCATTGTGGATTTACAGACCACGGCTTTGATGGCCTTTTTTCGGGTCTATTGGCTGGCCACGCAAATAATCAGTTGTAGGATAACATATCTAAGAAATAACGAGTGGAACGATGTCAAAATGGGGACAAATGACGTGTTCACCTGTCTAGTGTTGTTGAGCAGGATTACTCAGTATTATGCTAGGCGTGTGCTGCATGTAATCCCCTTTGGCTTGTTTTGTGTTTGGTGTGTTCTATAAGTTGAGTGGCCATAGCTTTTGAGAGCCACGCCCCTGGGCATGAATTCTTCATTTGGTGAAACTTGGTGCAGTAGGTGCAAAGAATGGTACTAGAGGAACTGTGAGAAATCATTGGTACTCAACAAAAAATGGATGGTTTCTTTTGTTCACCTCGTTTAGAACTTTAGAAAGACACCAGGTATGGTAGTTCATCCTCATTTTTCTTCCCACTAGTTGCATTTTTCTTTGCTTTCTCTGTTGCACAATTTTTTTCCATGCCTCTATCATCGCAACATATTTTTCTTTGTTATATTTACTTATTTCACTTTTTCATAGACAAAGTTACTAGGGTTTGCTTATGATTTTAATTTTAATTGTGATATTCATTTATTTAATTGTTCTCACTGCCTTAACGGTATGGATGCATCTTAATGTTAGGTTTATATTCCATGTTTGAAAAGGGTAAGATGATTCTGTGACATTTTTTTAATATTTTGGGAACACAGAGATAGGGAAACTATGTGCTACAAAATTGTGCTTGTATTTATGCCTTTCAATTTTTATTCCAGACCATTTCACACGTTTACCAATAAAATGAGTGGAATTAGGGGAAGATCTTTAATCATCATGGCCTTTTATTTATATTTTGGTGATAAATGTAGTGAGTGTTGTTATTTTTTACATATAGGGTCCAGTTCGGCATAGCGACCAACACTAGATAATGTATTTGCTTCTATATTTATTCACTTCCATGGCTTGAGCACAGTGTGAACAAATCCATGTTCCTTATCACATAAATCAATAAGATCTGTTACAATCAATCAAACCACTGTACAATCTCAATTAATGTTGAATCTAGAGACATTACTCTACCATTTCTCACAAATCCTGGATGCCATTTGTGGTAATTCCTTTATCCAAACTGTTGGAGGTGACCATATTATATTAAAAATGACTAATATGTTGATGGAAGGGTTTGAAAGCTCACCAAAGAGAATAACTGAGTGGCAAGTGGATGCAATGGTGCTCAAATCGGAAATGGCAAAATCTTGGTTTTAATCATTTTTCACTTAAAGGGAGTCCTCAATGTAGAGATTCTATCATCATGGTTCATGCATTAACTAATGAAGCAATTCTATCATCATGGTTCATGCATTAACTAATGAAGCAAGTATGTAGAGGTTTGACTAGGCAAGACACTCATCAGGAGAAAGCAATATGGGTAATTGTTTTCTGGAAAAGAGGAATACAACAATATTAAAAGACAGCCAAAAATGCAGATTTGACTGTCTTTTAGGTGCTCTCACACACACACTGATTTTTTATTTGGCTAAGAAAGAATTTCATTATGGGAAAACAATGTGTTATTTCTTTTTTGAAAAGAGGAATATAACAATATTAAAAAAAATGCCAAAAATGCAGATTTGACTGTCTTCTAAGTGCTCATGCACTGATTTTTAATTGTTTGTAAAGAAAATAATTTAGACTAACTATCTCAGACAGTTTAAAAACAATCTCAAAAAGTGTGTAGCCTCAATAGGACAAATACAAATGTAGATATCAATTCTATTATAGATCACAGGACTTAGAT